>CAUYQG010268726.1:0-17377 GCA_963574415.1 Tarsius wallacei
AAAAAAAAAAAGTTATTTAGCTGCTTCCAATTTTCCCTAAATACTTAGGCTCCCCTCCTCCGCTAGGGAAACACTGACCGTGAGATTTTGTACATAAACCACCACGGATCCCAGAGGGAAAATGGATAATCCAAGGAAAAACTACACTCCAGTCACTCCAGCATCTGTTGCTACATAGTTGCAAGTTGCATCAGTCACTGACTGTCTATTCAGGGCTCACAAGGTGTCAAGCAAGGTGCTGGCCCCCTCCTCAGTTGAAAAGCTGTAGACCTGGGCTTAAAAAACCCTGACCACATAGAGAATTTGCAGGATTCCGTCCTTGGTGAAATGTCCCCAGGAACCCTGTGACCTAGGGCAAGCCGAGAGGGAAGAACTGTGTGTGTTCCATGTAAAACGTGTCTGTGTTTTTGTGTTTTAAGCTCCAGGTTGACAGAACCCGCGTCCTCTTCTTTCTTGGTCTCCTGGAGCTCCAGGGCACCGCCCACACTGTGTCCCTCGAGCCGTTCTTCCCTTCGCTGTCCACAAACCACGAGCTGAGCGGGGCCTGGGAAAACCAGGCCACAGTTGTGCAGGCAGGGCTCGAGTCCCTCTTGACTTCTTTTCCCTGGTAGGGTGTGTTCAGATCCAGACTTCAACCCAGTAGGGCAACATAAATGACAAAACAGCTATTTTCTGAAATGCATTTTCAGAAAGTGTGCTAAGCACTTTAATTATCTCTTTTAATGCTCAATAGCAAATCTATGAGGTAGATATTGTTATCCTCATCCCAAAGATGAGGAACCAGAGATACATAGGGGTTAAGTAATTTGCTCTAAGTCACACAGCTGATAAGTGAGGTTTCCTGATTAAGAAGAGCCCGTACTATACAATGTTGCTTGCCAATGAAATTTCACTACTATACAGATTAAATTTGAAAAAGAGAAATGATTTATTCACTTATTAGGCTGGCCATGGCTGGGGGGCAGATGTCGTCCAGGGTGAGGAGGGCCTGGGAAAGGCGTACCCTTCTACTGAGTGTAAATGAGGTGATGAGTACCCATTCTTTCCTTTGCAACAGAACTAACAGAGGTCAGAATCTGTGACCGAAATCCTATTCCGAGCTCCCGAGAGGAATCCGAGTATTTTAAACCACTGAGTCTTGAAGTCCACTGGGTGGGTTACAATCAGTGCTTTTCTGAAAACAAAATGAAAGTGAGGAGATAATAGAGTATATGACACCTTTCATTTGGAGTTCTGACTTATGAGAGGAAGTCAATGTCTTTATTATTGAAGCCAATTTGTGCTGAGATTGTTGTTCCTTTGCAGCTGAAAGCATCCTGGCTGATTCACTAGAAGTGTGAACTGTATGATATTTCTGGAAGGTAATCTGACTATATGTGTCAAAAATTTAAGTGAACAAACTCAGTAATATCACTTCTAGGAATATATCTCAAAGAAGGAAGTGGTTAGATAGACAATGTACAAGGATGTTTATGGAATCAATTTTTTTCGAGTTGCGGTCTCGCTCTGTTGCCCAGGCTGGAGTACAGCGGCATGATCATGGTGATCATGGCTCATGGCAACCTCAATCTCCTAGGGCTCAGGCGGTCCTTCCCCCTCAGTATCCTGGGTAGCTGGAGCTATCGGTGCACACACCACACCCAGCTAATTTTTAAAATTTTTTGTAGAGATGAGGTCTTGTGATGTTGTACAGGTTGGTCTCGAACTCCTGGGCTCAAGCAATCCTCCTGCCTTGGCCTCCCACATGTTGGGATTATAGGCCCAAGCCACTGTGCCTGGCCAGAATCAATATTTTAATAGCAAAAATTAGAAATTACCTAAATAGTCATCAATAAAAGTTAAATAAATGATGTTGTAGTTTACATTCTATACAATAAAATGCTATACAACTAGTAAAATGATAAGACAGAAAGTAGTGAATTGTTCACATCATATAGTAGCAAAAAGACTGGAATAGGAAACTAGTTAAACAACAGAGTTAAAGTGAATAGCCAAGACACCTCTGATTTTTGCAGCCACCAGTGTATAATTGAAACTGGCAATGAGCATCATTAGATGCTAAAATTATTGGGTAAAGATTGAGGAGCAGGATACCTCCATAATCTCAGAAGATCACCCCTGATAGAAAGAGAAAAGGACCTTGACATTGGAGAGATCTGGCAAATGCCCCTTTAACCAAGTGACCAAACTTTGCATTCAACAATGGGCCAAACTTACACAATGAGCCTCTGGATGCAAAATACCAGAATAAGTTAGATTGTATTCTTGTCAGAAAGCTATATCCATAATCCAGTCAAAACAAAACAGACAAATCCGTATTGTAGGACATTAAATATGATAATTGGCACTGGGTGCGGTGGCTCAAGCCTGTAATCCCAGCACTTTGGGAGGCTGAGGCGAGAGGATTGCCTGAGCCCGCAGGTCCGAGACCAGCCTGGGCAACATGGTGAGACCTCATCTGTACAATAAGTCAAAAAATTAGCTGGGTATGGTAGTGCATGCCTGTAGTTTCGGCTACTTGGAAGGCTGAGGCAGAAGGATCACCTGAACCCAGCAGGTCGAGGCTGCCACTGCACTCCAGCCTGGGCGACAGAGTGATACTCCAACTCAAAAAAAAAAAAAAAGAGAGATAATTGACTTGGACTCTTCACAAATGTCCCACGTCACAAACAACAACAACAAAAGGCAGGAGGAAATATTCTAGAACAGTGATGTCCAGTAGAAACATAATGGGAGAGAGAGTGGAATTTTAATATTTTAATAGCCACATTAGAAAAGTACCAAGACGGGTGAAATTGACCTCTAATAATGTATTTGGCCCAGTGTAGTCAGTATGTTATTATTTCAACATGCAGTCGATATAAAAAACTACTTATGAGGCCTTTTTTTCTTTTTTTGCTAAGTCTTTAGCCACATTTCAAGTGCTCTGTGGCCACATATGGCTGGAAGCTTCTGTATTGGACTGCACTGTTCTAGATTAAAAAGGACTAAAGAGACATAACAACCAAATGAAATGTGGGGTACCATACTTGAAAAAATAACTATAAGAGAGATTGTGGAGATAATTGGGAAAATTTGAATATAGACTGTATATTAGGTAATATTATTGTATTGATGTTAAATTTGTCGTTAATTGTTATGGACTGAATGCTTGTGTCCCCCCAAAATTCATATATTGAAGTCCTAACAAACAACGAGTGGTATTTGGAAGAGAGGCCTCTGGGGGGGAAATAGGTCTAGATGAAGTCATAGGGGTGGGACCCCTGTAACAGAATTAGTGTCCTCATAAGAAGAGGAAGAGATACCAGAACTTTCTCTCTGTCTTCCCCATGAGGACACAGAAAGAAGGCAGCCATCTGCAAGCCAGGAAGAGGGCCCTCACCAGGAACCAAATCGGCTGGCACCTTGATCTTGTACTTTCAGCCTCTAGAATTGTGAGAAGTAAATCTGTGTTGTTTAAGCCACCCAGTCCGTGGCATTTTCCTATTGCAGCCCAGGCAGACGAATCCAGTTGCAATAGTACTGAGTTATATAGGATAATGCTGTTATTAGGATAGGCACACCAAAGTATCTGGGTGTAGAGCCATGGCATCCGCAACTTACATTCAAACGGTTCAACAAATTATAGATAAATGATGAGTAGATAAATAGAAATGGAGATGGAGATAGATATACAGAGAACAAACAAGCGAGGCAACTGGTAATAACTTTTGAGTCTAAGAAAAGGATGTTCAGATGTTCATTGTACTTTTTTCAGGTTTGAAATTCTGTAAATAAAAAGTTGAGGGGAAAATAGAGTTAAATGATCTGAGAGAAAAAAATCCCAATAATGATCATAATATTTCATATTACTTTAGAGTCCACAGTATATTTTCACATATATTAGTTTGATCCTTTCAAAAAACCATATTTTATCCTTATTTTATAGTCAATGAAAACATTTCTTCAGTGCCTAGCCATGTGCCAGTCATGACATAAGTCATGTCTTTTAATTTCTATAAGAGGTCAGGGACAACTTGGCGAGACCTTGTCTCTACAATAAATCAAAAAAATTAGCCAGGTGTGGTGGTGCATGCCTGTAGTCCCAGCTACTTGGAAGGCTAAGGCAGAAGGATCACCTGAGCCCAGAAGGTTGAGATATGGTGGCTGTGAGTGTGCCACTGCACTCCAGCCTGGGTGACGGAGTGAAACGCTGATTTTAAACAAATTCTACAAGCACTCCAGAAGGCAGAACTCTCTCTCGTCCACAGAGACACTGGGAGTTCAGGAGACTGCTAAGGTTCTGGAGCTAGCAATCTGCAGGGCTAGGATTTGAATGTAACTTTCTCCTTCTCTGAAACCTGAGCTCACTCCTCTGTGGGCATCCTGTTTATAATTCTGTTTTACATGTGCAGAAACGGAAGCCCAGAGAAGTGAATTAACCTGTGCAATGTCACAAAGCCACTCAGGAGCAAAGTCAGAATTCAAGCCAGGACTTCGATCCCTTATTCCAGGGCAAAGACTTCCT
The DNA here is from genome assembly GCA_963574415.1 of Tarsius wallacei. Classification (NCBI taxonomy): domain Eukaryota; kingdom Metazoa; phylum Chordata; class Mammalia; order Primates; family Tarsiidae; genus Tarsius; species Tarsius wallacei. The sequence continues at coordinate 4,508 of CAUYQG010268726.1, forward strand.
TCCAAAGCGCCTGCAACCAACACTCTGAAACAGGTTCAGGCTCTAGCCTAGGGGCCCGCGTGATAAGAAGTCTCAGCACAAGGGCTCTCAGCACAGGAAATGACTCAAGTTTTTGGAGTAGAGACAAGGAAAGGCCCGGGAGACACTTTGTAAAAATAAAAGCAAGACCGCATTGACTAAATCATTTGATGCTCTGATTAAGAAGCATGAGTTGTCACACCATGTGATGGGGAGCTGTGCGCTCCAGCCCTGGAGACATAATCTGGCCCAGATTCCCTCGGATGGGCACACGCTATTCAGGCAGGATTATCATCTCTGGGGAGGGGAGATGAAGCGGGTCAGGACTTGAGACTCAGCCACGCTGCCCTTTTTTGTGTCTGAGAGTAAATACCGTTTGGTTTTCATTCAACTGTAAATGACGTTTAGATTTTTAAACAAAAATTGTCATAATTCGATTAAAAAACCATGTGCTTTACTGAAAGTCTTAGGCTGGAGCACAACCAAGTTGTTTGTCAAGGTAATCAAGTAGGAGAATGGCGATCCTAATAGGAATCTAAAGGGACTGTGCGTTTTGCATCGGGCAGCTCAGTGCAGTGGGGACTTCTAAAGAGCGCTTATAGAGTTCCTTCAAGAGCCACTCCTACCCCCAGCATCGAGGAGGAGGTTCCGGCAGGGATCCACCCGGTGGCTGTGACGCTAAGAAGGTAACCTCCTGAGGCCCATCTTGAAACACAAAGCACCACTTGAACTGCCGGAGGGAGATGACTGGTGTTGTGAAGGTACCAGAACCCTGCGGTGATCAGCTGACATCCGGGTCTGTCCAGGTGCAGGCAGCTGCACAGTCGTGGGAGCTCCCGCAGAGCTCCAAGCAGTATCTGCATGCCAGGCAGTCTAAAACGTGCTGCAAGACGCTCACTCTGGCTGTGGCAAGGACTATGCTAGGAGTCACCAAGGCCTGTTTTCAAAGAACTTCTCGTTTGAGATTTTGCAGCGATTGTCAATTGAGATCCCGTGTCCAGGAATGATCAGCATTAGGGCTGAGGGCCTAGGAGTGTGACACAGATTTAAGCAAAGATCCAGGAAGTAGCCACTGGTGAAGGGTGATGCTGTGGTTGGTGGCTGGAGGCCACAAGTAGACACCAAACCACCATCAGGGTGGTCCTGGAGGTGGAAGTCTGGGCAACAGCCAAGACCCATCATTCAGAGAGTCCATGTGGGTCTGACTTGAGACTTCATGATTTCTGCAGAACTCCATTCTCCCCATGAACTGGTTTTGTTCGGTGGTCAACTCTACCTGAGACCTTTGTCCAGATCTGTCTGAAAGGTACCCGGCTTGAGGGCTGCAAACCTCAGAAGCAAAGAGGCCTTGTGCTGAAACACTTCCAACGCATTCTCTAACTGGCCAACTAGTGTGTCTTCTCTATTATCCAACTTGAATCTCCATTCGTTTGTTTTTTTTAGTTCAAGTCTTTATCCTGCCAAGCACCAGAAAAAACATGATTTGCACATTGAAGAGCTGATGAAAAGGAGTCCGTCCACGTGGGCTAGTGAATCCGCAGCCCAGTTGAGCTCACATTCCCCTGCATACTCCACGTGCCCACCAAGCCCTGAAGTGGTTGGCTAGACCCCAGGGCGGAGAGAGCCTTCCATGGCTCAGTCTCAGAGTAGAGTCCTCTGAGCGTGAGGTGCTCATTGAGAGACTGCTGGAGGGGCCTCCCCTAGACAAGCCAAAGATATAATGCTGGTGCCACATCTTGTGACTTGCGGTCTCAGACTGCTGCTAGTGAAAGGAAATGAGACTTACACCCTCAGAGGAGGTTGGTGGTCACTACAGTCCGCGTAGTACTCTGTTGTATTTCAGTGACACGGTGGTCACATTATCCTTCGAGCGTTAGGGAATTCACATGACAGGTGGGATGACATCGCCTCCCTTCCCTCGTTCCCATCCTTCCTTCCTTCCTTCTCTTCACCAAACACTCCTTTACCCTTTTTTCGCTCTCTTTTTATTGATCTAAAAGTCACACAGCGTAAAATTTGCCATTTTCAAGGGTACAGTTCCATGGCATTTAGTGCATTCACACTGTGCGATTACCCTCTCTCTCTGATCTAAAGCTTTTTCATCATCCCAGAAGAACGGCCGGTACCCACTGAGCAGTCACTCTCATTTTCCCCTCTCCCAGCCTCTGGCAATGACTCGTCTGCTTTTTCTCTCTCTTGATTTGTCTATTCTGGATATTCCGCATAAAAGGAATCCTTCAACATGTGACCTTCTTGTATACGACTTCATTCACTTAGCATGTTTTTGAGGTTCATTCCATTTATAGCATATTTAAGTACTTCATTCCTTTCGATGGCTGAATGATATTCTATTGTGTAGACTAACCACAATCTGTTTATTCATTCGTCTGTTGATGGGCATTTGGGTGGTTTCCACCTTTTGGCTATCGTGAATAATGCTGCCATAAACATTAGTATACAAGTTTCTGTGTAGACATATTTTTTCACTTATCTTGTGTATATACCTAGGAGTGGAACTGCTGGGTCATGTGGTAACTCTATGCTTAATGTTTTGTGGAACTGTGAGACTGTTTTCCATATAAGCTCCACCATTTTACATTTCTACCAGCAGTGTATCGGTCTCTCTCTCTCTCTCTCTCTCTCTCTCTCTCTCTCTCTCTCTCTCTCTCATATCCAACAAAACAAAATCAACAAAAATGCTGAGTCTGCCAAGGGCATTTAAATGACCAATCATCGTTTCCCAGCAGTGATTCACAAAGTGGCTATGTTAAAAGGTGAGTCTAAACCAAACAGGCCCAGCTGGTCTGCAGACCCACCTCAGAGGGCAAGAAGACTGTCCCTCCCCTGCTTTTGAGAGAAAAGACAGCACTGAAGTTCTTCTGCTCCTGCCCTGGGTTCCTGCCTGTTCTCACCATGTGCTCTTGATCACCTTAATCTGGTCAGTCAGCGAGTCAGCTTGGTGGGATACCCATTGAGTGTAGAGGTGCCAACTCTCCAGCTGGCGGGAAAACAGATGGCAAAAGATGTCAGGGGTCATTCAAGGAGCTTACTATAATGCAGCTAATTCTGAACCCACAAACAAAGGGATGGCGTTTTCGGGCTGGAAAAAAATGGAGATCTCAAAACTCAAAGTCAGGCCCAAAGTTAAAGTTGAAGAAATTGAGGTTCCCCCTGTCCAGTCAGCAGCAGAGAAGGCCAAAGTGAGAAATCAGGTCCCACTGAGATCAGAGCAGCACTTGTTCCAGGCTTGGCCAGTAGGACTCACCTGAGAAGCTTGTTCAAATGCAGATCCCTTGGCCCCTGCCCAGACAGACGAACCTGGACCTCTGGGGAGAGAATCTGTGTTTTTAATGTGTCTGATTGGGCAAGCTTAGGAAACATGCCACTCACTGAACAAAACTATAAGGCTGACTTAATAGCAACAAAGGTGCCTAGTTCTTGATTTTAGTGCTGATATACCCTTAATTTGAAGTCAGCATTGGGGTACTACCATGTTTATTTGACATGTGGCTTTTGTTAGAATCTGCCTAAGGCTCTGACAATCTGATGATTTGGGCAGTCACCGTCTATGGTACAGACACATCCATACACACACACACACATACACAAGGTGGGTGGCAGGAGGGTTGACGGATGAAGAGTTTCCTCACTCTTTTAAATCAGATTGTAGCAACTAACCTCATTGTTTTGTACCTTGCTTTTAAAAAAAAAATTGTGTGCCTTATCTAATCTGATAACAGTTGTTAAGAAAAAAGCCTGCACAGTAGGTGTTTTTTAAATCCCTTTTTCACGGATGAATAAGCTGATTCTATGAGGTTCAGTTACTTGTTCAAAGTCATGAAACCAGTTGCTTGCTATTATGGGTCTAATTGTATCCAACCGCAAAAAGATATTTTGGGGTCCTAGTCCCCGGCACCTCAGAATGTGACCTTATTTGGAGATAGGGTCTTTACAGAGGCAATCAAGTTAGAAAGACGTCCTTAGGGTGAGCCCTCATCCAATATGACTGGTGTCCTTGTGAACAGGGGGAAATTTGGAGGTAGACACACACACACACCGGGAAAACAGCATGTGAAGATGGAGTTAGAGACTGGGGTGATGCTCCACAAGCGAAGGAACACCAAGGATGGCCAGCAGGCCACCAGAAGCCGGGAGGCTGGCCAGGAGAGACTCTCTCCCTCTTACCCCCAGGAGGCCAACCCTGCCAACACCTTGATCTCAGACTTCCAGCCTCCAGAACTAGGAGACAACACATTTCTGTAGTTCGAGCCACCCAGTCTGTGGTTCTTAGTTATGGCAACTCTAGCAGAAGTGGATACACTGGCAAAACTGAGAGTCAAACCAGATGTGCCCACATCTGAGTTTGGAGCACGTTCAACAGCCCCACAACCATGTCTGGGAGCCAAGAGTGCCATGGGTTACGGACACACAAGCAAGTGACCATCCAACAGCTTCAAGGCAGATCTGTGATGAGAAGGCCCAAAGTAGGCTGTGTGATGGGGCCAGAGGATTTCAGAGGCGGTTTCGAGCAGGCCGTGTGTGTGTGTGCCCTTGTGCTCAAGGCAGGTCCAGGGTTACGGTCTAGGATGCAATACAGCAAACATACAAGGACATGTAGATCCGGTGACACACACCACGAATGCAAGTCCAGAGTGGTGGGAAGAGCTGGCCCCAGGAGGCAAATGTGCATGGTCCTGGCTGTGTTTCAGCTATGAAACTGAGATAATAATACCTGCCTTAGTGCAGGGTGTTTTGCCAGATGCCCACTTAAGGTGCATTGAGAAGTTTATGCCTGGGAGGGAGTGGCTTGCTGGGCAGTGGTTTGCAAACTAGGTTCAGCCTGGGAAACTTTGGAAGTATGTAGATTTCAGGGTTCGTCTCCCAGAGACTCAGATTCAGTAGGTCAGAGGTGCTACCGCAGGAAATGCATTGAAAAAATGATGTCCAAGGGATTCTGATGGGCTGCCTGGTTTGGGGTGGCACTAGGTTAATGCACACTGCTGTTTAAAACAGGGCTGGCCCAGGGTTTGGGTTCAAATAGGAGACAAAGCAGGTTCGAAATGTTGTCATCAAACTCATACAGTGCTGAACTCAAGTTGACTTCAGAATGCGGGGCGCAGTGGCTCACACCCATAATCCCAGCACTTTGGGAGTCCAAGGTGAAAGGAGAGGATTGCCTGAGCCCATGGGTTTGAGACCAGTCTGGGCAACTTGGCAAGACCTCATCTCTACAATAAATCAAAAAATTAGCCAGGTATGGTGGCACGTGCCTGTAGTTCTGGCTACTTGGAAGGTTGAGGTGGAAGGATCACCTGAACCCAGCAGGTGGAGGCTGTGGTGGCCATGAGCATGCCACTGCACTCCAGCCTGGGTGACAGAGTGAGACTCCGACTCAAAAAAAAAAGAATGCAGATGTCTGGTGTATCAGGCGTCATGTGTGGTGATGTCCAAGGCTAGTTCCTTGCAATAAAATAAAGACTCTTGGTATGAGTGAAATGATTTATGTGTGTACACGCTCATACATATACATACAGATATGTTACACACATGCACGCACACACGTGCATATATGCACATGTGCGCACACACACACATCCAATCAACAGGTTGTGCTACCAAGAAGTCTGGGAATTAGCATGAGTAGGTCCGGGAAGATCACAAGAGATGATCCAGGTGACGAGGGAGGGATTGGAGGTGGCTGCAGTTCTGTCAGGGAGCGGGGCTCTAACTGAGGTGGTTCAACAATCAGAGCAATATTTAAAATAAACATCACTGTCCAGGAGCCTGGAAAACCTCGGGGCATAGGCCACAGGGGATGCTGGCTGTGGGAGGGGTACCAAACCGGAAGCCAGGTGCAGATTTTAGGAAGACTTTTGTTCCCATGAAATGACCTGCCAGGCCTGGTGGCTACATGGGGAAAGAGAACAGGGCTGATAAAGAGCCTTGAGCAGGCCTGTCTGAATGGGACCCTGGACAGACTGAGAGGCAGGTGAATGGGAGATGGGGTGTTTGGGGCGGGCTGATGGACGGAGGTGACCTGGGAGCCTGGAGTGGGCTGTTTGTGCAGGGGTGTGTGTAGAATGACTGGAAGAATGATTTCGGTTGGTGAGGAGATTTAATATTGTCATCTATAACAGACATACTTAATTTCAGCATGTTTATTTTATTTTTTTATTTTGTTTTTTTTTTGAATTGGAGTCTCACTCTGTCGCCCAGGCTGGAGTACAGTGGCACGCTCACGGCCACCGCAGCCTCGACCTGCTGGGCTCAGGTGATCCTTCCGCTTCAGCCTTCCAATTAGCTGGAACTACAGACATGACACGCCTGGCTAATTTTTTTTTTTAATTATAGAGATGCAGTCTCGCCAAGTTGTCCAGGCTGGTCTTGAACCGGTGGGCTCAGGCGTCCTCTCAACTCAGCCTCCCAAAGTGCTGGGATTATAGGCGTGAGCCACCGTGCCCGGCCCAGCATGTTTGTTTTTGCATTAGTTTACTCACTGACTCAATAACTAGCAATTTTTCCCATTTACCAGGTAATGTGTAGAAGTTATAGGGAAGCAGATGTTTGGCTCAATGTACAGAACTTTCAACAAAAGTCCAAAATAACTCTCTATAATTAGAATCAGCTGACTAATCTCTTAGGACCAGGGGGCCATCTCACTTAGGAGTCTGGGGATCAGAGCTGAGTTGAGCAGTGATTTTATTCTAAGTAGTGATAAGTGGGAAAAACCAGGAGGTGACTGCAACCTCTGAGGCATTTGACCTTTCAGGGCCAAACTAGGGAAGCCAGGTTCAGACCTTAAACCCCAAGAATCAAGGCAGATTAAGTTGCACGAGGCTGTCACCCGGCGGGGAAGCTCAGGGTTGGAAGTCAGCGCCTGGGACAGAGAAGGAAGCAAGAGCAGGGCAGAATCCGAGTGTAGATAATGACCCAATATTTGTGCAAACAAATGTGTGTGGTTGGTGAATGAGGGAGGCTTCAATGTGCCAGGCAGGACCAGATACATAATTTGTGGGGCCCAGTGCAAAACGAAAATGCAGGGCCCCTTTGCTCGAGAATTACTGGGAATTTCAAGACAGCAACAGCAGAGCATTCAACCAAGTGTGGGACCCTGCTGAGTGTGAGTCCTGTGCAACTGTACAGGACACTCATCTGGGAGGCCGACCTTGAATGCCGGCAGCGGGGAAGAAAGGCAGTGAGCTCTCTGTTGTCCGTGTTAAAGCAGAAACTGCTGGCCACTGGGCAAAACAGCCCAGAGAATGCCCTCCAAAGTCATTGTAATGCTAAGAGCTTTTCATTTTATCAGCTAAAAACACCCTGAGATTTTGTAGATGGCGTAACACGGTCCAGGCCCAGACAGCCAAAAAAACAGAGCAAAGGTCCCTCAAGGTTGGTGTCTAACAACCCAATTACAGAGACTACCCCCCTCCCCCCAGCGCCCAGATCAAGTTCTGCAGCCAGTCCCAGTTGAAGACTATTGTTCTGCTGTAATTTAAACAGGGGAGAAAGTGCGGTAGCAACAAATAGCTCCACTAGTCCAGGGCAGGCGGGGTGCGGCCTGCTGCGTTCATCGCTTTTCTAAGGTTTCCAACACACTCTTGGCGCCAGAGATCACAGGCCTCTTGTTTTTCTTGAAGGGTCTGTTTCCTTCCTGACACATACAGCTACAAGGTAAACAGATGGGAAGAGGAAGAATGGCAACTTGGAAATTGAATTAACACTCGGATGTTGTAGCACTTCTGTCTGGGAACAGATGGGGAGAGGGGATACATTATTCAATTACTCTCAAGGATCTAAGCAAGCAGTTTTTATCCTTTTTCCTTCTGATGGAAAAAGAAAAGATCTGAAATGTTGAGGTTAGCAACCCACGGGCATAGCTGAGAGGTCACACATCCGTCTTTGAACTACCTGTATGTACACATCCGCCGATATATGAGGGTGCCAGAAAACTGTATACACACTTTAAGTAGGACGTTCGTTCAAAAGATGGCTTTAATCAAATGAATGCTAGCATCACCATGCGACAGGCAGGACAGTCAAAGAAAACGGCAGAAGCACGGTTGAGTGAATGTCATACTACACATTGCTACCGTCATTCAACTCAACTTGGAAAACGAATACATAGATAACATCTCCTAAAATATGTATACATTTTTGGCAGCCCCTGTATATATGTGTGTATGTATATACTTGTATATGTGTGTTCCATATATACATATGAACACATAGATGTATGTATATGTATATACAACACTGACGAGCGTTGCTGTGGCTATAAAGACAATTTCAGTCAGTAAATATTTGTTTGGGGGAAAGAATAAGGCGTTAAAGACATGCTAAAAACCCAGTTCTGAGAAGACTGTAAGTCATATGGAGAAAAAAATGATCCCCACGTGGCTGCCACTGTGACTGGTGATCTAATCACCTAAATCAGCTCACTCTTCTCCCCTAGATTTGCCAAGTCACAAGATTCATAAAGCATGTTTCTCCCTCATGCAAATAAGTAGAGAAATCAGGAGGTTAGGTGGAAGACACACCCACCTGGCATGCTGGGAGAATGACCTCCAAGCACTTTATCTCTGATGGGTTTAAATTGGCAGTCAGGGCCAGATGCCATGGCTCATACCTATAATCCCAGCACTTTGGGAGGCCAAGGTGAGAAGATTGCCTGAGCCCATGGGTTCAAGAACAGCCTGGGAAACTTGGTGAGACCTCATCTCTACAATAAATCAAAAAATTAGCCAGATGTGGTGGTGCACGCCTGTAGTTCCAGCTACTTCGAAGGCTGAGGCAGAAGGATCGCCTGAGCCCAGAGGCTGCGGTGGTCGTGAACATGCCACTGCACTCCAATCTGGGTGACAGAGTGAGACACCAACTCAAAAATAAGTAAGTAAATAAATAAATAAACTGGTAGTTAGAAACCTCTGATGGTGAAAAACTACCTAAAAGGATTTTTGATACCAAGCTGTCTTGCAGATCTACAACCCCAAATTGTATACATAATCCAGTGGGATTTTGACCTCAAAGTAAGGATCAGGGTGTCTTGAAAGTCTATTTTCCTCTTGAGTTTGATAATGTGGAAGTATGTGAAAGGGATCTGCTCTTTTTTTTTTGAGTTGGTGTTTCACTCTGTTGCCCAGGCTGGGCTGGAGTGCAGTGGCATACTCACCCCAGTGCCGATCTGCTGGGTTCCGGCGATCCTTCCACCTCAGCCTTCCAAGTAGCCGGAACTATAGGCACGTGCTACCACACTTGGCTGATATAGACATAGATATATAGATAGTTTGCCGGGGACGTTGGCTCAGTACTTGGGTTTGTGCCACTTGTCCCCGCCCACAATGGATTGCAGCTTGTCAGTGGCTATCTGAAAGACAAGATGCCTTGAGATGATTTGGAAGTCCAGATGCGAAAGAGATTAGAAGGAGCCTTTTCTTGTTTCACTAGGTGTCAGGAGGTCTGACTCAGCAGGGTAAGGAAAGACTGGACCTCGAGTGGCAGGAGAGATGGAGCCCCTCGCCCCCTCCCTGGCCGATTGCACTTCTCACCTTCTGCCCAACTCCCACCTGGAGCCCGCAGTGGAGACTAGAGATGCCCCAGTGCCCTTGCTTCGGAGAGCGAGGTGAAGAATGAAAGACCAGAGGCATTTTGCAGGTGCTAAGTGCTGCACCAGTGTGAACAGGAGCTCAGAGCTAAGCTGGCAAGAGTGTTTGTGTGAACAGCACCTCGGAGGACACTGCAGTTGGCACTCTTTTTTATTTCAATTTATTTATTATAAAGATGTGGGGTACAATTCAGGGCTAGGTATACAAACATTGATCATGCAGGTACCCTTGTTGATGAGGTATGCCCCTCCCTCCCCCAGCAGTTTCCCTCAACTGCCAGTCCCACCCCGCCTTCCCTGACAGTTTTCCACTACTGCCAATCCCTTTCTTATAGCATTATAATTGTTCAAGGTCACCTTATGAGTGAGAACATATGGAACTCGGTTCTTTGTTTCTGTGATAAATCTCTGAGTATGATCGACTCCAAATCCATCCAATTTGCTGCAAAGTCCATATGTTTGTCTTTCTTTATGGCTGCATAATATTCCATTGTGTATATGTACCACATTTTTTTTTTTAGTCTAGTCCAGCTTCGATGGGCAACATGGTTGGTTTCATGTTTTTGCTATTGTGAATCGAGCTGCAACAAACATACGTGTGCAGGTGTCTTTTTGGTAGAATGACTTGAGTTCCTCCGGGTATAACCCCAATAGGGGAATTGCTGGGTCATATAGAAGGTCAATTTCTAGTTCTTTCAGAAATCGCCACACTGTTTTCCAAGGAGGTTGTACAAGTTTGTATTCCCACTAGCAGTGGGAAGCGTTCCTTTTTCTCCACATCCTCGCCAGCATCTGTTGTTGTTTGTTTTATGAATGATGGCCATTCTTACTGGGGTTAGGTGGTATCTCAATGTGGTTTTGATTTGCATTTCTCTGATAATGAGTGAGGCTGAGCACTTTTTCATGTGTCTGTTGGCTGCAGTTGGCACTCTTAAAGGAATAAAAGAGGTCAGAAGCCAATAAGGCGGCAGCAGCAAGAATGCTAGAGATGGGATGTTCATTTTAGTTGGTGCACTGCGAAAAGATGTGATAGCAACTTTTTTGTCTTATATTTTAGTCAAACTCCCCCAATTCTTGATTCTATTTTATGAACACTGACTGAACAGCTACTTTGAGCCAGGCCCTGTGGCAGCTTCTGGGAGCACAGAAAGAATTAAGCACAGTCCCTGACTGCAGGGGATTCACAATTTCACGTCCTGTGCAGCCTCTGAGTGGACAGCCCCAGGTGCTACCCTGTTTGCTTGTGCTTTTGAGGGTAGACATGCTGCAGGCTGGGACTCACAGCTGCACACCCTGATCCTCCCAGGGCCCCCTCCCCTCTGCGCCCCACCACACAGAGGGCGGGCCAGTTCTGGCTGCTCTGAGGCTCAGTCATGAAGAGCTGCTCCGCCCTCAGTCCCTGTGAAATTCTGGATTGTCCTGTAATTACTATCATGCTGTAACCCAGTACCATCCGAAAGTGTAGATTTCAAAACAGTGCTCATGACTCCAGCCAAAGTGATCTGCCAGCATCAGGCACAAACACTTGGCAAGCCAACTCGGTGTGGGCTGAGAGGTGAGCAAAGGTGGCAAAAAATGAGAGCTGAAGATTCAGTCTAGAACAAGGACACACACACACACAATCACACACACATGAGACACACTTCCTCTTCCTAGTACTTTGACTCAATCTCTTATGTGATCTCATGTCAAATTTCTAGAAAAAGGAAGCTGTCCTGAGCGCAGTGCATTGAAAACTAAACACAAGCAATTCTATAGCTCCCCAGAGAATAGATCCGTAGGGCAGTGTTGGGTTTCTTTTTATTCTCACATGGAAACATGCCCAGGTGAGGTTTGTATTAGGGCATTTTCAAGCCCCTGATCCTGGGAGCTGACCATAAGGTTTTGAAGGTTTGCTGTCTTTTGTTTGTTTGTTTTTTGAGTTGGAATCTCACTCTGTCTCTCAGGCTGGAGGGCAGTAGCACGCTCACGGCCACCACAACTGACCCTTCTGCCTCAGCCTTCCAAGTAGCTGGAACTACAAGCACACGCTACCATGCCCGGCTTATTTTTTATTTATTGTAGAGACGAGGTCTCACCAAGTTGCCCGGGTTGGTCTTGAACCACTGAGTTCAGGCAGTCCTCTCGCCTCAGCCTCCCAAAGTGCTGGGATTATAGGCTTGACCCACTGCGCCTGGCCTAGGTTTGCTGTTTAAAAAAATGAAAGCCACAAGTGTCGTTCAGCAGAGATTGCCAGTGGCCTCCCCATAGTTTACTGGAGCATTTTCTGAACATGCAGACTGATGTTCTGGATCTAAGTTAATTTAGAAATTGTTTCAGGAAGGCAAAAGAGAAGGTTAATAACCAAGAAATTTCAGGAATGCACTGTGGTCCCAGCCCTGTGATGAGAGCTTGACATGCATTGGCTCAAGAAATCCTCACAGCCAGCCCGGGAAGTGGTTACTATTATTACTCCCATTTCACAGATGGGGAAATGGAGCTTTAGAGAGGTAAAGCGACTTGCCCAGAGGTCGCGTATTTAGTGGGTAGCAGAGCTGGAATGTGAACCAGAGCTGTGTGATCTAGTAACGGTGACCAAAGGTCGGGCAGGGTCGCCCGCCTCATTCCTGCCTATGCCCTCTTCCACCATGCCGACCCTTGCTGCTATCTGAGGCGATTGCGGCAGGTACGTAGGTTGTGCTGCCCCGAGAAGGCCTCACAGGGCAGAAAGAGAGGCTTGGAGGCTCCTGGCCAGACCTCATCCCAGAACGCAGGGAGGAAGAAAAGCACATTCATTTCTTCGTTCTTGGCAATAAAGTCTCCTCTCAGCCGGGCTCAGTGGCTCAGCCTGTAATCCCGCACCTTGGGAGACTGAGGTGAGTGGATTGCCTGAGCCCGAGGGTTCGAGACCCGCCTGGGCAACTTGGCGAGACCTCATCTCTACAATAAATCAAAAATCAGCCGGGCGTGGTAGCGCGCACCTGTAGTTCCAGCTCCTCGGAAGGCGGAGGCGGAAGGATCGCCGGGCCCAGCGGGTCGAGGCTGCGGGGGCCGGGAGCGGCCGCTGCGCTCCAGTCTGGGCGACAGTGAGACTCCAACTCAAAAAAAAAAAAAGTTCTCTCCAAAATCAGTAGGCTTCTCGTCTCTCCACCTGAATCCCATGCCACGTGAACATAGCTAAAACCAAAGAGCTTCCGTCCATACTTTGCTCCGCGCTGTGACCAGCCCCTCCTTTTTGCTGTGGCCTGCGACGTGGAGGCCGTTTGACGCTG
>CAUYQG010268735.1:0-35163 GCA_963574415.1 Tarsius wallacei
AGGCATTCAATTTTTTTTCAGCAGTTTAAAAAATGATAAACATTGTTTTATAGAAGAGCTCCAAATATCTCTGACATCACCTCTTCCATTTGGAACTGGCATCCAATTCCTCAACAAAACCCGAAACCCACAGGCCATAAGTGGGACCTCATTAAACTAACAAGCTTCTGCAAAGCCAAAGAAACCATCAAGAGAGCAGGGAGACAGCCTACAGACTGGCTTTACAGAAAGAAAAGCTATCCCTTGTTAGAAAAGAAATATATATAGAAGGGAAAGGACTATTCAGTTTTAATAAGACCAAGTCTTGAGAAAGTATGAGTACTTTAAGATTAGTGGAATAGTAGGCTGACAAGTAATTTGTGAAGATTCTGTTAAACAGAATATAGTCAAAAAATGACCAAAAAAAAAAAAAAAAAGGTGGGGGGCAGTAAATATGTGCCTTGAAAAGCTTCAGTTAATTCACAAGGGAACCTGGTTGTTTGAGTCTTTATACTTTCATTTCTGACAGGTATCTTTACTACCCATCTTTTTTGGACAATATTTATTTGTTACATTTAATAATACTATATTAAAAAGCTGATGTGCTGGGGATCTTTGGATGACAGTGAGTATATCTATGCTACTTATTCTCTAAATATTGGTGTTTTAAAAGGCTGCTACCAATTTGTTGTAGGATATGATTTAGCAAGTAGACAGTTCTACAGAAGTGCTGTAACAGTTAACACATTACAAATAAGAATGACATCCTGAATTTATGTGAATAAATCTAGCAAATAGTAATATTTTCAAAATGTTAATAATACTTTGAAGTTGTGGCAATTTTTTTCCAAGCCCTCTATGTCAGACATTTTGTTAGGTATTTATTAATACAAACCCAAGAAACCTGTGAAGTATTAACATTTTATTAGCGTTATTAACACTCAAACAGTACAGCAAAATGAAATGGAACTGAACATTTGCTAAAAGATGCTTCATTAGATGGAATAGATATATAAGCATGTTCTGCTGAATGTTTTAAATTCATATAATGAACTTTGAGTATTAACTTGTTCCTTCTTTTTAGGTTGTATCTGCTTTGGGTAAACAAGAAGCAGAAAGGAAGTTTGAAGCTCTGTTACATCATCTGTCCCATCCTCCATTATTCACAACTGTCAGAGTGAATACACATTTAGCCTCAGTGCAACATGTGAAAAGTCTATTGCTTGATGAACTTCAGAAGGTTTGTGGAAATTTTTATGTCACTTTCTACATAATTACATTTTTATTCTCTGTGTCATGTTGCTCCCCATTAAATCCTGTGAATGATAGAATTAGATTCCAACTTTACAGATTAAAAAATTGAGGATTATGAATGCTAAATTATTCAAGATCGTAGTATGTGATAATGCTAGAATTTGTGCCTAATACTTCTGATTCTTAATTTACTCATTTTCAGAGACTGGATAGCTCATTTAGCCCTTCTGGGCTTCAGTTGCTTCATCATTAAAATACAGGTGAAGAGGTCCACTCTAACCCTGGAATTCTATGACTTTGTAACAAGCAGTATATAACAATCAGGAAGGCAGATTGTATAGCTGAGATGAGTCGAGAGGTAGGGAAATAGTTACCCAGTACTGTAGGATTATATTTTTAATTGACATATAAAATAGATGAAGTACTTTTAAAAGAGCAGTAAATTAGAACAATATAGCCTGTTTTTAAAATAAAACAACATAAACATTTTTTCTTTAATCGTTAAAATAATTTTGGCATAATATTTCTCTTCTTATAAAAGACAACAGTGTTATAAAATGGTGTTTTGAGTTCCAAGCAGAAAAATACTTGAATTATTTTTTGTTTATGTTGTCTTACTTTTTTGCTTTCACAGTCTTTGCATTTTATGTTTCATACACTGTACACTGAAATTTGCCTCCAAAGAAATAGAGGAAAAGAGATGCCTGAGGGGGTACCTCATAAATTGTGTTTTGTAGCCATTAACTGTCTTATTAACAAGTAACTGGTGATTGTCAGCAGACCGATTCTACCTAATTTGTATGTAAGTTAAAATCAAGAGCCAAGCATGATTAAAGGACTTCCATTTGTATATCACAGTCTTCGTTTACATTAGATATTTAGAAAATTTCAGAATTTATCACTGGTATTGATTCATTGATCCCTTTATCTTCAATCTCATTACATCATGGACTCTTTGTCATACTCTCCTTAAGAACAGTTGTATAAATATTAAGTTGTGAGTGGATGACCATGTTATGAGAAGAATGAGCTATGGTATCTGAGTGTATGAAACCAAAACTTAGTATAATAATTAAATAAGACTTGGAGAAAAATTAATCTGATTTTTACTTATGGATAGTGATAATTCTGTTGAGAGTAATGACAGAGTAAGTAGTTGCTCTAAGCAACTAAAATGATTACTTTTTGCACAGCTATGCATTTGTCGTTTCAGCTAGTAGAAAAGAATCTGCTCTGAGGCCCATTAGAGGCATCCATAACTCAGGCAGATCCAGATTGTTTTAACAAATTTTCTAGAAATTATTCCTAGAACCTGGCTGGGTATTCTAGTATCTTAGTCTGATGGGTGTACAAGATCTCATGGGATAGGGTTAGGATAGGGCAGGCAGCATTGCTATGGGCTTTGAGTTCCTTTCCTTAAAGGTTCATATTGGACGGGGAAGCTTGGATCATAGGCGTAGGAAACTTAGGGTAGAGCAGTACCTAATTCTAGCAAGACAGGGGACTTGGGAAAGGCTTTAGACCATTAATTTTCTTTCTTTTTTTACATTCAAAAGTGTGTCCTAAAGAGACGTCCTGAGTAAGACGATATGAAAGTAGGTTCCTGGATTTCTGTGCCACATATTGTAACTTAATTACTTAAAATTTCATTTGGCTGGTGAGGATATAGAGAAGCTGGAACTTTCATACATTTGCAGGTGAGGATGTAAAATGTTTTGATCTCTTGGGGAAACAGTTTGATAGCCTCTTAAAGTTAAACATAAACCCAGCAATTCCACTCCTAAGTATCAACCAAAACGAAATGAAAATAGATCTACCTAAATTCTTGAACATGAATATTCATAGTAGTGTTGTTCATAATAGCCAAAAGGGGGAAACTCCAAATGTTCATCAACTAATAAATAGACAATCAAACATATGATCAGACAATCATACAGTGGAATATTGTTCAGCAATAAAAATAATGAACTGTAAGGTACTGCTACATGCTACGACACGGATTAACTCAAAAACATTAGTAAACAAAAGAAGCCAGACACAGATACCACATACTGTGTTATAGGGTGAGTATCTTTTATCCAAAATGCTTGGGACCAGAAGTGTTGTGAATTCTGGGTGTTTTTGGATTTTGTAATACTTGCATATACATAATGAGATATCTTGAGTATAGGACCTAAGTCTAACATGAAATTTATGTTTCATATACACCTTGTACACATAGCCTGAAGGTAATTGTATACAGTATTTTAATTACTGTGCATGAAGTTATTTTGTTCACAGAGTTGGTGTACATTGAAATATCAGAAAGCAAAGGTGTTGGACTGGGCACAGTGGCTCATGCCTGTAATCCTAGCCAAGGCAGAAGAATCGCTTGAGCCTAGGTGTTCAAGACCAGCCTGAGCAACATATCAAGACCTCATCTCTATTAAAAAACAAAAGACAAAGGTGTAGTTGTCCCATATCTCAGCCACCTATGTGAACAGTCTAGTTGTTTTGGCATCCCTGTCATTCCTGACTCTGAATTTATATGGTACCGACAAGCAATCATTTTCCTGCACTTATTCAAACATAGGTACTTAACAGTAAAAACATGATATACCATTAATACGATGAAAAAATTATGTGTTCAAGGTAACTAAGCACCACAACAAACTGGATAAACTGTGTGTTATATGCCTGTGCTTTGACTGTGACCAGTCACGTGAGGTCAGGTATGGAATTTTCTACAAGTGGCCTCATGTCAGCAAAAAGTTTTGGACTTTGGAGCATTTTCGATTTTCAAATTGGGAATACTCAACCTGTATTTCACCTCTACGAAATTTCAAATTTATGGAAAAAGATTAGTGGTTGCCTAGGAATGGGAATAGGGAATGACTGAAAATGGGTGTGAAGGCTCTTTGTGGAGTGATCTAAAACTGGATTGTGGTGATGGTTGCACACTTGGTTAAGTTTACTAAAACCCTTTAAATTGTGCATGTAAAATAGGGTGAAATTTATGGTATATAAATTAATATCTCAATAAGACAGTTTTAGAAAGAGCATAGGATAGGCTGGGCACTGTCGCTCACACCTGTAGTCGCAGCACTTTGGAAGACCGAGGCGGGAGGATCATTTGAGCCCAGAAGTTCAAGACTAGCTTGGGCAACACAGCAAGACCTGTCTCTATAAAATAGAAAATTTTTAAAAAAGAGAGTAGGGCAGGAACAAATATTGAAAGAAACTGGTGGTAAGCTCAATTTGAAAAAAAAAGTTTGCAGTTATGAAAGGTATGCACATTCTGCATAATCTTAACATGCTCTTGATCGTAAATGACAGAAGAAAACCTTTGGCTTGAGAACGTTTGATCTCTATGTAAACTATTACTACAGTGTAAAGCAAATGGTATTTAGAAAACAAACAGAAAATAACAAAAATCATTATCTTCTTTGGAGAGATCTGTTTCTTATAGTTGATACTGAAAGGCCATCAGAGCAAAGGAGGGAGGGAGGAAAAGATAAAAGGGAGAAGAATTTTGTTGGATGAGTGGAAGTTTACCCTTCGGATTGCTTACTAGCTGTCTGGATATGTGTATCCTTTGTCTGGAAGAAGCGGAAGTCCAGAGTGCCAGTAACTTGGTAGAAATGTAGTTATATTTCTCAGATATGGACAATTATTTTGTCTTATCAACTTAGAAATAAGTTGATTTTAGACTTTTTTTCTCAGTATCATATGGCTCCTACAAGACAATGCAAATATGCACTGTTGTTACTGCTCTTGAATACAGTAAGTGGATATTAGTGAGTTGATAAACCCTCACTTACATGGTACAGACTTGTCCTCAAATATTGTGTGTTGCCCTCCGAAAGGGTATACAGTTACTGTCATCAAGTCCACTATGTATCTGCTTTTTATTCTGCTGCTTAGGGTGCCCAGTCATCTTCTGCCTGCAGTAGTGTTACACTGGTGCATATTTGACAAACCACTTTTGGGAAAAATAACCCTGATTTGTGGTGTCCGCTGATTTCTGTGATGTAAGTACTCCTACTCTGTGGAACTGTGGTAGATATCAGCATGATCATGGAGCTGGGAAATGCATACAGTGGCTTTCCTGAGCCTGTGCGAACTGGCTCCAGCACCTGTCCCACTGACCCTGCATCTGTTTTCAGTGTGACAACCAAGTACCACAAAGGATTTTGAAAATCCTGAACATCTACAGTAAACATTTATTTCCGTCACCAAAACTGACATGGCTTCCAGTGTTGATAGAGTATATTGAATACTGTTTAGTAATCTCAATCTTTAGTGTCCTGTTCAGAAGCTTTTCTTAAATAAATACTACATGTAATTCTTTTTTTTTTTTTTTTTTTGAGTTGGAGTCTCACTCTGTCGCTCAGGATGGAGTGCAGTGGCACACTCATTGACCTGCTGGGCTCCGGCAATCCTTCCTCCTCGACCTTCCAAGTAGCTGGAACTACAGGCGCGTGCTACTGCGTCTGGCTAATTTTTTATTTATTGTAGAGATGAGGTCTCACCAAGTTGCCCGGACTGGTCTCAAACCTGCGGGCTCAGTCAGTTCACTCGCCTTGGCCTCCCAAAGTGCTGGAATTACAGACTGAGCCACCGAGCTCGGCTACGTGTAATTCTGTATTGGAAATATGTTTTCTTTTTAAAAAATTTTTTAAATTTTAATTATGTGGGGTACAATTCAGGGTTAGGTATACAAATGTTTATTATACAGATACCCTTGTTGATGAGGTGTGCCCCCCACTTCCCTGGCAGTTTCCCACTACTGCCAATCCCTTTCTTATACTATTATGATAGTTGTTCAAGGTCTGCTTATGAGTGAGAACATGTGATACTCATTTCTTTGTTTCTGTGATAGATCACTCAGTGTTATAGCTTCTAAGTCCATCTGAATTGCTGTGAAGTTCATAATTTTGTCCTTCATGACTGTGTAATATTCCATCGTGTATATGAACCACATTTTTTTTTTTTTATCCAGTCCTCTTTTGATGGGCAGCACCCATCATGGTTGGTTCCATGTTTTTGCTATTGTAAATAACGCTGCAATAAACATGCATGTGAATGTATCTTTTTCATAGAGTGATTTCCTCTGGTTATATTCCCAGTAGGGGGATTGTGGGGTCATATGGGAGGTCAATTTTTAGATCTTTTAGGAATCACCACACTGTTTTCCACAGAGGTTGTACTAGTTTATACTCCCACCAACAGTCTAGAAGTGTTCCCTTTTTACTGTATCCTCTCCAGCATCTGTTTTTTGAGTTATTGATGATGGCCATCCTGACTGGAGTTAAGTGGTATCTCAGTGTGGTTTTAATTTGCATTTCTTTGATGACTAGTGAGGCTGAGCATTTTTTCATGTATCTGTTGGCTGCTCGTATGTCTTCTTTTGAGAACTGTCTATTCATATCTTTTGCCCACTTTGTAATGGGGCTGTTTGTTTTTTTCTTTTTGGCACGTTTGAGTTCCTTGTAGATCCTACACAGTTGGCAATTTTTTTCCCCCAGTTTGTGGACCTTCTCCCTGCTCTCTCACTGGTTTCTTTGGCTTTGCAGAAGCTTGTCAGTTTGATGAGGTCCCACTTGTCTATCTTATCTCTTGTGGCATGGGTGCTTGGGGTTTGGATCAGGAATTGGTTGCCAGTTCCAGTTTCCATAAGGGTGTCTCCTGCATTTTCTAAGGTTCTTATAATTTGAGGTTTTACCTTTAGGTTTTTGATCCATTTAGAGTTGATTTTTGTGTGGTGGGTAGGGGACCTGTTTCAATCATCTGCATGTGGTCAGCCAGTTTTCCCAGCACCTTTTACTGAATAGGTTTTTCTTTCCCCAGTGGCTGAGGGTAGAGGCTTTGTCGAAGATGAGCTGGTTGAGAAATTGAGGTTTTGCTTCTGGAATCTCTCTCCTGTTCCATTGGTCTGTATGCGTGTTCTTGTACCAATACCAGGCTCTTTTGATTATTGTAGCTTTGTAATAAAGTTTGAAATCTGAGAGTGTGATACCTTTTGCTGGGGATTGTTTTGGCTATTCGTGGTTGTTTATGTTTCCATATGAATTCCTGTATTGTCGTTTCCAGGTCTAAGAAGAATGCTGCTGGTAATTAATAGGTATTAAATCTGTAATTGCCTTGGGTAGGATGGACATCTTAACAGTGTTGATTTTTCCAATCTTTGAGCATGGGATATTTTTCCATCTGTTTGTGTCATCTTTGGAAGTATGTTTTCTAAGTAAATCCCTTAAGGTAAACAGTTTGTGTTTATGATGCCAAAACAGTAAGCAAAATGGAGTCTTATTAAGAGGTCAGGATACTTTGGAATTAACTTAGAGAAAACATTGTTGTGTTGTGAGATCTTTTTTGATTTTTACAGTATTCCATGGAATAAAGTGAAAGCACCTCAAAGCTACCAGATAATGGTACACAATGATACTAAAAAGTTTCATAAATTGAAATTTATCAAATATATTGATTACTTTATAATTATATGTGTTTATTTTTAACAGCAGTTTAATGGATTAAGTGTTCCCATTCTTCAGCATCCAGATCTTCAAGATGTCCTACTTATTCCTGTTATTGGACCTAGGTTTGTAACTCTTTTATTTCTAAATTACATTCTTCTAAACAAAAGTTTGTCACAAGAATTTTTTTACTGTGTGGTGATAATACCAAGTTTCCCCATTGTTAGCAACTTTTCATGATAAATAGGAATTCAAAAATTCATAAATGCAGGCTTCAAACTATATCATGGAAAATATTACAAAAGAAGATTAGAAATGGGCCCAATGTGGCAACCCCCTCCAGTCCCCAACCATGGTGGGAGCTTTCTGTTCTCTCAATAAATCCTGCTTTCTCAAAAAAAAAAAGAAATGGGCTCAATGTGTTTTAGGTCTGTTTAATGCAGTGATTAATTTTTTTTTCTTTCTGAGAATCTTTATTATTTGCCTGTATTTCTTATGGCATTCTAGTGCTAAATTAAAACATTTTTTGAGTTGCAACAAAAATTTTAAAATAATGCTTTCCCTAATTTCATAGCTGATGTGTTTATAAAATTTTATTCATAATTGAACATTTAGGTGAAATTATGTGCTATATTTGTTCTACTCATTTGTGCATTTAGAAGGCATATGCTTGAACATTGAAAATTAGACTTTCATATTATAATGGGAGTTCTACTTCCAAGAAGCATTTTAAAATCCCTAATTGTGTATAAAATTTATTTAAATACCTAAGAGTTATAATGAATATTAATGCTTATTTTGTTAAAGCTGTAAAGTAGCTTACTAGTTAATAATAAAGCCATTATTATTATTATTATCACTATCATTATTTGAGTTAGAGTCTCATTCTGTCACCCAGGCTGAAATGTCTCACAGCTACTGCAGCCTTGACCTGCTGGGCTCAGGTGATCTTTCTGCTTTAGCCTTCCAAGTAGCAGAAACTATAGGCACACACCACCATGCCTGGCTAATTTTTCAATTTATTATAATGACGAGGTCTCGCCAAGTTGCCCAGGCTGATCTTGAACCCTAGGGCTTAGGTTCTCCTCCACCTCCCAAACTGCTGGGATTAATAGGTGTGAGCCACTGTGCCTGGGTTAGAATTATGACTTAATAAATTATGGTTTATCCTTGCAGTAGATAATATTATATGGCCTTTAATGCAGAAGAATTATATATACCTGTAAGAGAAGATTCATGATCAGTTGTTAAGTATTAAAAGCAAATTGCTGTGGTTAGGATAATTACATTTTTTTCGATTAAAAATATACAGCTATGCATTTATGTATATTTATTACATGTAGAAAAAAGTCTTAAAGCTGTAGCATACCTAACTCAGTGGGTAACTGTGAGGAGGTTGGATTGGGAGAAAGGGGGTAAATAAAAGGAAATTTTCACTTGTAACATTTATTTTATTTTTTACTATAAGTATGTATTTTTTGCAATTAAAAAATTGGTTTTGTGAACTTCTCATTCTATTCAGTTTTCTTAAGGTGAAATTTATGTGCAGTGAAATGGAGAGATCTTAAATGTACAGTTTGCTGAGTTTTGCCAAATATATACAGTCATGTAGCCAAGACCCAAGAGTCAAGTTAGAGCATTTCTATTACCCCAGACCATTCTCTTGTACTGAGCTACCCCACCAAAAACACTGTTATGCCTTCTATCATCTTTTAGTTTTGAACCCATCAGATACTAAAGTAGATCACAGGTCTTTTGAGATTACAGCCCTTATGAGCATGCAGAATTATAGTTGCTTAGCTTCAAAATTTGACAATTTCTGATTCTTTTAAATATCCATTTTGCTTTTTATAGTTTTATTTTTAAGGATAGAGTTTATTTAGGTTTTGTTTTTTTTAAGTAAGGCAAATTTGTTGTAACAATTAGAATTGTATACAAATAAAAGTGGTTATCCATTACATCTTCCATCCACCTCCCAATTCGGTTTCTCTAAGCATTGAATTTGAATTCTTCTAGACAGTCTCTGTGTTTATACCTGCATACCTGAATGCATGTCTGCAGTCATTTGTACTCATTTCTAGAAAATAATTAGGAAAGATGATAATGCTAATTTGCTTTTCTGTTTACTTAAGAATATTATTATAGATATTTGCCATGATTATATGTAGCACTATTTCATTCTTTTTAATAGCTATATAAGTAGTATATTTTATCACTGAACTCAATTTAATTTTACAGTTCCCTGTTAATAGACATTTAATTTGTTCCTGTTTTTCATGATTACCAAAAGTGTTGCAATGAATATTTGTGAACTTGTGAAAGCTTGTGTATAGAATCAATTGGTATGACATAGAATTACTGGTTCAAAGATCCGTACTTGCTTTAGTTTGAGACATTACCATATTACCTTTTATAGAATTTTACTAGTTAATGTTGCATCAGTATATGAGAAATTATGATTCTTTTATTCTTGCCAACACTGGCCATTTTAGCTCTTTTAAAATATTTGGATGATTTAACTTTATTTTTTATACTTTTTATTTTTATCCGACCTTAATTCTTTCATGCTATTCTTTGTATTGCTCTAGACTACTCATCAGCACTCTAGTGAATAAAACACAGTGCAGGAAAGCATTAAAAAATTATTTAGGATTGTAAATTCACATACCTGCCATCCATTTATAAAAAGAACAAGTCAATTCCTTTTTGTTTATAAACTTCTCGCTTTTAATAAGTCTCTTGATTTTCATTATGAGAAATGAGCAAATTCTTACACTTAAATTTTCCCTAAAACTTCCATCAGTTAGCTTATTTACTGTGTAAGTTTTTTTTTAAACATCGTGGGCTTTATCGCATAATTCTTCTTTAAGTACAGTCAAATGGGTGCAGCACTTATTTTTAGCCTTTATGGCACAGTTTATTTCTCATTTCTTTATCGGGATTAGTCTCCTTGTTGGTGAGTGTAGTCAGTTAGCAGATCTCCAACACCTTCTGCTTTTCCTTGAGGTAGACCTCTTGTTTACTGTATTCACTTTCTTACTTGAGAATGTCTACCTGTTGCCTTCATATTTATACAACAACTTGGCTGAATGTAGTGGTTTCAGGCTACATATTATTTCTCTTAGCATTTTGCAGACATTGTTTTTGCAACCTCTATGGCCTCAACTGTTACTGTGGAGAAATTTGAGGCCTACCAACATTTTACCTCCCTTGTAACAATATCTTGCTTTCTTCTTGGAGATTTATGAGATTCTTAGTTATTGAACTATAGAAACTTGGCCAGGGTGTGGCTTGATTTTGAGTATTCCTTCTTTATTTTTTTTTATTTTTTATTTTTTATTTTTTTGAATTGGAATTTCACTCTGTCCCCCAGGCTGGAGTGCAGTAGTATGCTCATGACCACTTCAGCCTTGACATGCTGGGCTCAGGTGATCCTTCCACCTCAGCCTTCCAAGTAGCTGGAACTACAGGAGCACGCTACCACACCCAACTAATTTTTTGATTTATCGTAAAGACGAGGTCTCACCAGGTTTCCTAGGCTGGTCACAAACCCCTGGGCTCAGGCAGTCCTCTCATCTCAGCCTCCCAAGGTGCTAGGATTGCAGGCTTGAGCACCGTGCCCAGCCTACACATCTTCCATTATTTCTCTGAATATTTTTCCCTTATATTTTCTGTATACTCTGTCGTAAGGACACCAGTACTTTGTGTACTGCTTTTCTATTGTAGATATTCCCTGTATTCCCTGTGTTGGGGGTTCCCAAGACAGTCTTTAGGTTCAGTGACTGACTAGAAGGATCATAAGACTTAGCAGTTAATCATGGCTAAGGTTATTATATGAAAGGACAAGAGCAAAATCAGCAAAGGGAAAAGGCACATGAGGCAAAGTCTGGGGGAAACCAGACACCAGTGAGGGCCCTCTTTCAGGTTGCAGGTGACTGACTTCTCATTGTATCCTCACATTGAGGAAAGAATGAATAGCTCTCTGGCCTCTTCTTATAAAGGCACTAATCCCATTCGTGTGGACTCTACCCTCGAAACTAATTATCCTTCACTGGATCACGTAGGATGTCCTTGATTCCTCCTGCATCTTATTGTTACGTGTGAAATTGTCTGACAAGAAAACTTGTTAGAGATTCGGTGCCCAAGGTTTTCACTGAGCTGGACACATAGGCACCATCTGCTAATAAGCATGTACCAAAATTCTGGACTCCAGAAAGAAAGCAGGTTCAGAATAAACCACATTGTTTGTACAAACAGTTTAGGAACCGTGAGCCACTCAACCTTTAGGGAAGGGTTTACATCACTGTTGGGAACTGCTTCCCATTCTAGTTTCCAGATGTCAAGGAACACGCTCTCCAGGAGGACTTTTTGAGAACAGCAGTCTCAAGCCACTTAACACTAACTTTTTCTTGTTCTCTGACCAGTATAATCTTTTTTAATAATTTTCATTTATTTATCTTTTTCTTCTCCATTCTGTGTTTTGTTCTTAAACCTCCTAGTCATGGGCACTGTTTCAAAAGTGGGTCTTGTCAGTGGTATAAGTCATAGGTAAGTCGTCTTCTCTGTGCTTTGCATTTCTTATCTCCAAAGTGGAATTAAAAGTACTATCTAGTGATAGGGTTGTTGTGAGGCTTAAGTAAGTGCTTAGCATAGTGTGTGGCTCTTTATGGATATTCATTAAGTGTTAGTAATTCCTCTCTCTACTGGCACTTTATGGGTATTAAATGTTAGTAATTCCTCTCTTCTAATTTTTTTCCAGAGGTTTTCACCTTCTTTATTTTCTGAGGCTTTTTTTAATGCTACCTATGAATACTAAATTAACTCTTTATGCTTATCACTTATTGAATGGAAAGCTACATCTTAGTTTGCAGTTTGCTCAAGAATGATAGAGTCTGTGAAAGAGCACAGCCAGACTAATCAACTAATTGGATGTATTTTCTCAGAAACACTGTCACCAGATCTTCCCTGGTAGCACATCTGTAGTCCTGATGAGTATAGCTGAGGCTCTCTGTGAAGTTTTCTAACTCATAACTCTTTTGTTGGGGCCTTAATTTTTGTTTAATCTCTGCTTAGTTGACTCAGGAGCACCAAAGTTGATTGCTATTTATCTTCTCTTCCCTGGACTACTTCTAGGCAGTTGATTCAAGTGTGTTTGGAAAAATACAGATTGTGTCATTTGTGACAGTTCAGTCCTTGTTTCAGACTCATCTGCTCTGAATGGGACACTGACAAGTTAGTCCCATATTCAGATTTTTTTTCCTCTAAACCTCCAGTCCTGGTTCCAGGTGGTATATATTTGATTAGGCCCCCCAGGAGCCTTGCTTTGTCAAGAGATATCCACACCCTATTGAGTTCGATCAAACTAGATAGCATCCAAATTTCACTGTGTCAGCTAATTATTTTTTGTCACTGGGATTGCATTGGGAATTTTTTTAGATTTTTGTTCTTTTTTTCTCCTTTCATTTCTATGGACTTAAGAGAAAGGTGTTAATGTTCTTACTTTGGTTTTTCACTAGAAGCTCAATAGCACACAATTATTTAAAATATGAAAGCATGAGTTGAACTTTACAGATAGTAAGCATTTTTTTGTGTTTTTTTTTCTTTTTTTGCGAGTTGCAGTCTCACTCCGGCCATCCTTCAGCCTCAGCCTTCCTAGTAGTTGGAACTACAGGCGCGCGCTACTATACCCGGCTAATTTTTTGGTTTATTGTGGAGATGAGGTCTTGCCAAGTTGCCCGGGCGGGTCTTAAACCTGCAGACTCAGGCAGTCCACTCACCTTGGCCTCCCAAAGCGTGGGATTACAGGCTGAGCCACTGAGCCCGGCCTAGTAAGCAGGGTTTTTTTTGGTTTTGTTTTTTTCTGAGTTGGCGTCTCACTCCGTTGCCCAGACTGGAGTGCGGTGGCCGCTCCCGGCCACCGCAGCCTCGACCTGCTGGGCTCCGGCGATCCTTCCGCCTCAGCCTTCCGTGTAGCCGGAACTACAGGCGCGTGCTACCACGCCCGGCTAATTTTTGATTTACTGTAGAGATGAGGTCTCGCCTGCCCAGGCGGGTCTCGAGCCCGCGGGCTCAGGCAATCCACTCACCTCAGCCTCCCAAGGCGCGGGATTACAGGCTGAGCCACCGAGCCCGGCTTGTAAGCAGTTTTAAAAGTAATTTTTCACCACAAATTCAGGTTCCCTCAGTTAATTTAAATGATATTTCATGTACTAATGAAATATATTTTAATTCTGGGAAGATGATTTTGACTGGTCATTTAATACCGTTAAATATAAGGTTGTAGTACTGAGTTTGATGGTATCAATATCAACTTTATTGAAAAACTTAGGAGAAAATTGAATACCAGACTTATCTTGGTAAAAAAGCATTTATAGCATTATATTCCAACTAGCGGTTTCTAAAGACTGTGTTTAGGTCAATAGACTTTTTTAGACTGATACTCAGTTGGTAATTTTAAAGAATTTCTTTTATTTTCCGTTAATGCTCCTCCCTCTTTGATAAAAATCTCAATATTTCTAGCAGGTTGGAAAATTAATTTTCTTTCTTTCACAATTGAATAGTTCAATAGCATAAATCTCTTGAGATCCAGATGAAGCCGGATTTGCTTTCTCTTTCAGCCTGCTTGATTTCCATCTTTACGAAGTTGCCTTGTCACTAGGGTTAGTACTGTATTAGATTATTTCTCATAGTTCTGGAGGCTGGAAATTCGAGATAAGGTGCCAGTGCAGTCATGTTCTGGTGAAGGCCCTCTTTCAGGTTGCAGATGGCTGACTTCTCGTTGTGTGCTCACGTTGCAGAAAATGAATTAGGTTTCTGGCCTCTTCTTATAAAGGCACTGATTCCATTCATGAGGGTGCCACCCTCATACCTAATTATTTCCACAAGGCATCTCCAAATACTATCACAATGGGATTAGGGTTTCAATGTAGGAATTTTGGGGAAACACATTGGTTCTTAATGAGCACTTTAAGATTTCAATATCTATTTGTATATGTGAAATAATAGGATAATTACAATTGAATATTGAAAACTAGAAAATTGTTGCATAAAGACTGCTGATTAAATAAAGATGGCAGTCCTGCTGAATATAAATATTTGGTTGGCATATAACAGTTTAATGTGATATTTCAAAATTTTATTCTTCATCATCCATTTGCGATATAGTTGTTAATATATGTGTATTTTTAAAAGGATCAAAAGATAAAAGTCTGGATTTTAGATATTCTTTAATAGGTCATTCCTGTAATCTCGATTTTTAATTACTAGTTACTTCATTTTTAGCTGTTGTAATTTTCTCTCAACATAGATATCTTTGTACTTTTTCCTTCAATCTATGTTACTAAACTATTTGAAAGTCACTCTTCTTTAGTGTTGTTCACTCTATTTGGAAACATTTCAATAAAAATCAAGCTTTTAACATGTTTTATGGCCCTGCACCAACTTTTACATTTCCTCTTTTGTTTCCTAGCTAAAACTCTCTTTCAGCCAAGCTGACTTAAATCTTGATATTTGCATATGACGTATTATGTTTTTATACAATTAGTGCTGGCGTTGATGGATCCCCAGTGCCACTCTCTACTTCCATGATTTTCTAAGGGAACTTAAAGAATTCAGGATATAGTCATACTCATCGCTGTGGTTTATTAGTGAAAGAATATGAAGCACAGTCAACAAAGGGAAAAGGCTCGTGGAGCAAAGTGTGTGAAATGGTGCCAACCAGAGAAGCTCATCAGAGACTCAGTGCCCAGGATTTTTATTTAGGGCTCATCTTGTAGGTACCCCTTTTTCTGTTCATACCCAAGTTCCAGACTCTCAGGAGAAAAGCTAGTATTCACCATAACCCATGTTGTTTGTTTAAGCAATTTAGGCACAGTGAACCACTCTTACCAGTTAATAGTAGAAGCCCCCTGAAATCTAAATTCCCAGATTCCAGTCAGTGGGCAACCTTGTATGCAGGCTTTTCAAAGGATAGCAGTTCTGTCCTACTATGGTAACTTTCTTCTTCACAGTTCTCCATTCCAGAATTTATCCTTTCCTCTCCATGAAAAGGTTATTTTTATAAAAACTTTCTGATAAACAATACAGGGTTCATTTAACAAAACTTTTTTTTTTTTTTTTGAGTTGAGGTCTCTCTCACTTTGTCCCCCAGGCTGGAGTGCAGTGGTGTGCTCATGGCTTACTGCAACCTCAACCTCCTGTGCTCAGACAGTCTTCCTACCTTAGCCTCCCAAGTAGCTGGGACTACATAGGTGCTCACCACCATGCCTGGCTAGTTTTGCGATTTTTTTTTTTTGTACAGACAGGATCTCACTATGTTACATAGGCTCCTCTTGAACTCCTGGGCTCAAGCAGTCCTCCTGTGTTGGCATTGCAAAATACTGGGATTACAGGCCTGAGCCTGTATGCAATATGTAAGATGCACGGGTATCATAAAGATGAATAAGACATAGATTTTCAGTCTAATGGCAGGAGCGTTGGAAAAAGTCAGACTGTTAGGATTGCCACAGTAGAAGTATATGCCATTGTAGCTTAGACTAGGAAGGACTGAGCATAAGGAAATTGGTAATGATTTTCTCCAAGCAGATAATATTTCAGTTGAGTCTTGAAGGTGAGTAGGAATTAGGCTGATGGGGAGATAAAGTGGGCATAGGTATGCTAGAGAGGAAGCATAAGAAAGGTGTGAAAGCATGAAAATATATGATAGTTCATGATAAAAGTGATCAGATTTGGCTACTGAATTGGTTTTTGGAGAGCTGGGAGAGGCAGGCTGTGTAGTATGAAGAATTTTTTTTTTTTTTTTTTTACTAAGGAATTATTTTTCTTTTCCATAGACAATGGAAGCCAAATAACTTTTATTAGAGTCATGATTACATGTGTCATTTAGAAATATAATATTGGTGGTAATTTTCCAAACTGCATGCAGTTTATGACTCATTTGTAGGTTGTGAAATCAATTTAAATTGGGACATTTTATAATATATCATTGCATTACACATAGTAAAGGTGTTATTTCAGGAAGTGTTATAAATGTGTCCACACAGATGTGTGTGTAGTGGGTCATGATATTAAGTGTATTTCTTAGATTACAGTCAGAAGTTTCAAAAACCTTTTTTCAAAAGATTAACTATAAAGGTGAAGACAAATTAAAAAGCTATTTCAGTCTTTAGTACTAATTTCTGGTAAATAACCTGAAATTTTTTCGCTACGTACATGGGAGGACCCAAAAAAACCCTGGAATTATCTTTTTGGAGGTCAGGCCCTTATAGTATACTTGTTCCTCTCGATAAAATGGTCAACCAAAGTATTTATATGGAAGTTTTGAGAAGGTTGTATCACGATTTGCAGAGGAAACATCACAAGTTGTGGCAAACAGGTGACTGGTTCTTCCACATGACAATGCATCTGCCCACACTGCACTGAGTGTTCAGCAGTTTTTGACGACAAATGGCAAGATCCTCATGCCCCACCCTCCCTGTTCATCTGATCTTGCGCCCAGTGACATTTTTTTGTTTGCTTGTTTCCCAGGATGAAAAAGTTCTCAAAGGGAAATGTTTTGCTGATGTAGAAGAGGTAAAACAAAAAATGGCAAAAACACTAAAAGGCATCAAAATTGCTGAGTTAGAAAACTGTTTAGAGCAGTGGAAAAAGCATCTCAATAGGTGTATTGTATCAAGCAATTTTTCATAAATTCAGTTTTTTTGGGGGGGTCCCTCATATACCTAAGAGTGCTAAATAAAAAACAAAATAGGCCGGACTTGGTGGCTCAGCCTGTAATCCCACGCCTTGGGAGGCTGAGGTGAGTTTTGCCTGAGCCCGTGGGTTCGAGACCCGCCTGGGCAGGCGAAACCTCATCTCTACAATAAATAAAAAAAATTAGCCGGGCGTGGTAGCGCACGCCTGTAGTTCCAGCTACTCGGAAGGCTGAGGCGGAAGGATCGCTGGAGCCCAGCAGGACAAGGCTGCCGTGGCCGGGAACGGCCACTGCACTCCAGTCTGGGTGACAGAGTGAGACTCCAACTCAAAAAAAAACAAAAACAAAAAAACAAAATAGACCATAGCTGAGTGATTCAGAATGTAAGTGAAATATTCAGGGGTTAGGAATGAAGGATAACTGAATAAAAAAGAGCAGTAAGCATGTGAGCTAATGTTGGGGTGTTAGGGATATGGGAAAAGAGGTGGCTGGTCTTCTAAATACAGGATCTTTGGTTTTAACAGTAGATGTTATCACTAGGGACAGAACTATCCAGTGACCAGTACAAGATAGTAATTAAAAAGTGGGTCTCTCTTGCCTAAGGATCTAGACTGGAGAAAAACAATTCTGAGAATGCACAACTATAGTTCTGTACCTCATAATTTTGTGAAATTAAAATTCATACAACCCAAGTCGTATAACTGGGAAACTAATATACCAATTTGGTTCCAAGTATGTCCCTGAGGTGCTTGGAAAAACCAAGGAGAATTACTCTGGAGTGGCATACGCTCATTTACTCCAAGCCATACACTTTTTTCGTTGTTAAAAGCTGAACTAGGAATCAAACCACTACGAATGAGAATCAGCATATATAACTAGTTGCAGGATTAGATTTTCCTCAAAATTTAACAAATAGAGCTCTCTGGTAGAGACTATAAAGTCAGTTTTCTTAAAATGTTTACAAACAAAAGAATAAATTTAAAACTTGAGAGACTCTAACAGTATAAAAGGTAGAATTGAGAAAGAATTTCCAGAAATATAAATATCATTAAAATTAAAAACTCATTGAATTAAACTTGTAGATTAGACCCAATTGATGAGAGAATTATTGAATTGGGAAATGGCTTGTAGGAAATTATTTAGAATGCAGCAGAGATAAATAAGTTAAAAATATTGTTTGTTGTTGTGGCTCATGCCTGTAATCCCAGCACTTTGGGAGGCTGAAGCAGGGGGATCGCTTGAGGTCAGCCTGATTGAAGTGGTGAGACCCTGTCTCTACAAAATAATTATTTTAAAAAAGAAAACAAAATTAAATATATGAAAGTGAAATTGAGTCATGGAAAGTTAAAGGAAAAGGCACTTTATATTTCTAATGAGTCCCAGATGTAGAGAATAAAAATAATGAGGGGAAGACAATAATAAAAAATGTAATGATTAATAATTTTTTAGAATTGATGTAAGATTTGAGAAGTAGGCGGCCAAAAGTAAAAATAAAACCATTTATAGATACTTCAGAATGAAACTGATGAACAACAAAGACATAGAGAAGATCTGAAAGGAACCAGAGGCAAAAAGGCAGGAAGCGATTATTCCAGTAGTCATGTAAAGAGTTGATGTATGTCTGATGCCAGGTGGTGGGGTCAGAAGATCTAACAGAACTAGAGACAGCATGACTTGGCAGATCAGTGAATGACAATGTAAAGGCTTAGGAAGAAGAGGACGAGGATGATGCTGAGTGTCTTAGTCTGTTTTGTGCTACTACAACAGAATGCCCAAGACTGGGTAATTTATAAAGAGCAGAAATTTATTCCTCACAGTTTTGGAGGCTGGGAAGTCCGAGATCAAGGCGCTAGCGTCTGTTTGATGCAGGCTTTCTTGCTGTGTCCTCACATGGCAGAGGGCAGAAGGGCAAGAGAGAGCAAACCCAATCCTGCAAGCCCTTTTTATAGTGGCAGTAATCCATTCATGAGGGCAGAGCTCTTGTACCTAAACACCTTTCAAAAGGCCCCAACTCTCAACACTGCTGCATTGGGGATTAAGTTTCCAGCACATGAATTTTGGGAAACAGATTTAGACTACAGCACTGAGGCTTATAGTTTGTTTATCCAGACAGATAATGACACTTCATTCAAGACTGGAAACGTGAGATGACAAGATTTAGGATTGTGTCAAGAATTTGAAGAGTGGGTGACAGAAAAATAACACTGTTTAGGAGTTATTGAGTTTGAAGTAACTGTGAGACATCTATATTTGCTGTCTGCAGGTCATTAGGGATATAATAAACATTAGAATCTGCAGGGTTTTTTTGTGAGTGATGATTGAAATCATGAGATCTCCAAGGGATAGAATGCAAGGTAAGTAGAGATTGTGTGTGTTTTGGAGTTGGGAATGAGCCTCTTTAAAGAAGTAGGTAGAGAATGAGCAGTGAGAATGTGTGGGACCAGGAAGAAGTAGTATACAGCTGAGAATTTAGTAAGATTTGATGATTTGGAGATCATGGAAAGAAGATGGGATTCTCTTAATCTCCACAGCAGCGAGCTGTGACAACACGTGAAATGTTGCTAACCAGGGAAGCTCATCAGAGTCTCCGCACTGAAGACTTTTTTTTTTGAGACAGGGTCTCAATCTGTCACTCAGATTGGAGTGCAGTGGGCTCAAGTGGTCCTCTCATCTCAGCCTCCAACCTAGCTAGGACTATAGGCATGCAGCATCATGCCTGGATAGTTTTTTTTTTTTTTTTTTTTTGGGTAGAGATGCGTTTTGCTATGTTACCTAGGCTGGTCTTGAACTCCTGGCCTCAAGTGATCCTCTCACCTCATCCTTCCTAAACCCTAGGATTACAGGCGTGAACCACTGCACCCAGCCAGTGTTCACAATTTTTATGCAGGACTAATATCACGTTGGCACCTCAATCTTTGAAGAATCTTCCCTGAGTGTTAGGAGTGATACCTAGATTTTACTAGTTTAAGAAGTGAGTGTTATGTGAACTTGTAAAAGACTCAAAAAGGTTAGGCAGCAAAGGAAGGGGAAAAAAAAGACTTATCTTCACTTATCTATCTAGTTTAAAATATTCTTAATTTACCATGAAACAGTTTACCATTTTAGAACTGTTTTTGTAATTCCTTGTGTATTTTTTTGTTTTCATCCTTGAAGACTGGGAAAGTCTATTTTTCTGCTAGAGCTATGATGGAAACAGGAATGCTTGTTAGATGATTAAGCAGTTTCTGGTGCTACTTTATTGCCTTCCACCAGATGGACCTCTTTCAATTTTGTTTCCTTTTCTCCAGTACCCCATCGTCTTTTTTTTTTTTTTCTTTCCTATTTCCTTTCTTCTTCTTTTTAATCTTTTTCTTTCTGATGTATTCAGGAGAATCAAGATTAAAGAGGTTATTTATTTATAATTTAGAGTGGAATATTGAAAAAGTTGATAGACATTGGAGGTATGTTACTGTTAAATTTTTCTTGCATCCTAGGAAGAGTATTAAAAAACAACAGTGTGAAGCTATTGTGGGAGCCCAGTGTGGCCAAGCAGTGTTAAGGGGAGCCCATGTCTATGTTCCAGGAATTGTATCAGCTTCAAACTGTAAGTATAATGTTTAGGCTCCTGTTTAAAATGACAGTTCTTGAAAATTTATGTGCATTGTCAAATGGAAAATTTGTTGAATTATTGCTAAGATTTATTTCAAATGTACCTTTGTCAGATATTTTCCCGTGTTTGCATTTAGGATTTTATCTGATAAGGAATAATAAACTAGGCATCCATATAGTTTTCTGCCAATTTTTTTCTTTCCATAAAAGGATATATGTCCTGGTATTTGTTTAGGGGATCATTACTGGTAATAGAGAGAAGAATAAAAGTTACCAGTGGAATTCTGCTTTGTATTCTTGATCCATTGCCCTGAAACTTCAAGCAGCTGTCACATCATTGGTGAGGGTAGCATCCAAAACCTGGAATCTGAACATGGGGATGAAACTTGGTATGCTTAAGTTGTTCACGTAACTGGTGACATACCTGTGTTGTGTATGCTTAGTAGTTTTTGGACTTGAAATCAAGAAATGGTGGTTTTGATCTGTTGCAAGCTAATTTAGTCTCTGGGCATCATTATCTTATCTGTGAAATAAATTGATCTGCATCAGAATTTGGCAAACTACTGTCCACTGGCCAAGTCTGGCCCATACCTGTTTTTGCATGGCCTGCAAACTAAGAATGGTTTCAGCATTTTTAAAATGTAAACAAAAAAACCCCCCAAAAAAACAAAACCAAGAATTTGCCTTAGAGACCTTATGTGGCTACAAAGCCTGAAATATTTATTTACCCTTTGCAGAAAAAGTTTGTTGACCCCTGATCTACATGTCTGAGCTCTAGCTGGTAGACTGCTCATGAGTTGTCAGGCCAAACAAATTTATAGTAGTTTAGGTTTTAAAATGTTTTTTGGCAGTGAGACATAATTTTTTGTTATTAATATCACTGGGATTGTTACAGAAAATAACTTAATGAAATGCCTACAAAAATAAATTTAATCAGCCATATGAACCAACTGTAAACTGTACAGTTTAAAAGTTTTCTAAGCATATACCCACGTATACATATGTGTGAGCATATTTATGTATATATATGTATATAAATGAATGTGTGTGCTTATTAAAGGCTCTTCCTTAATTGTGCTGTAACAGCAAAACAGCAAAGAAATATCAACAGAATTATGGGATTTAGAAAGTTTTGGAGGGCTTTTAGTGCACATTTTTTGAGGAATTCTTTTTAGGCAAACTTAGAACTTTGAGGATTGATCTGAGATATCAAGATTTATATGAAAATGTTTAAGGAATGTTAGGCTTAGGGGAAATAATTTATATAGAAGATATTCTTCTCTGTTCAACTAAAGATTTCCAAATGAGGTAAGGTATTTTGAAGATTATTCTATTTATCTTCACTAAAAAAATTCTTTAATTAGATTTATTGTTAGGGAATACTTAAAAGTAAAAAGTCAGATTTTCTATTAAGGATTATATTGAAACAGCCAATTTGAACAGCTTTGACACTGTTAATGCCCCTAGAGATCTGATCCCCAGTCTAGCTTAAAGAATTTTTACCATTCTTCTGCCAAAGTATAGATGAGTATAATCTGGTTTTTTTTCTTTCTCTAGTTATGAAAGCTGGAGATATAATCTCTGTATACTCTGATATTAAAGGAAAATGTAAGAAAGGAGCCAAAGAATTTGATGGAACAAAAATATTTCTTGGAAATGGAATTTCTAACTTAAGCCGCAAAGAAATCTTCAACGGGTTACCTGAACTGAAGTATGTCATGAAGTTTTATGGGAGAAATAAGCATCCTTTTTGTGGTTCAAATAAAATAAAAAACAATATAAAAATGTATCTAATTGCATTATATGAGATTTTTTTGGGTATAAATTCAACTGGAAAAAATTGTTTAATCTTTATTTCCATGATCTTTGGAAAAAGTGCTTTCAGGTCAAAAAGTGTAAATGGTCAAATTAAAGAGGCTAAGTAAGCAACCAGTCACACTGTAATTGTCAAATAATTTTACTTGTTCTTTTAAATTGTATTTTTTCCTTTATTCATTTTTTCTTAATGAATATGAAGATTGTGCATAGATCTGCTCTGTTTATCTTTGGGTCTGTAATAGGAAATTGATATTTTTACCACCTCCTTTCGTTCACTGTCAGCGGTAGATTCTTCACTCTCTTAGTTGATGTGGTAGTACCAGTTGCTATGCTGAATGTTTCATTTTTTGTGTGTGTGAGAAATCAAATTGACTTTAGTAATCAGATCTGGTCTAAGCTCGGTAGCTCAACCTGTAATTCCAGCCCTTTGGGAGGCTGAGGCAAGTGGATTGCCTGAGCCCGCGACTTTGAGCCCAATCCGGGCAACTTGGTGAGACCTCGTCTCTACAGTAAATAAAAAATTAGCCGGGCATGGTAGTGCATGCCTGTTTTGGCTACTTGGAAGGCTGAGGCGGAAAGATCGCCGGAGCCCAGCAGGTCAACGCTGGGGTGGCCATGAGCATGCCACTGCACTCCAGCCTGGGAGATGGAGTAAGACTCCAGCTCAAAAAAAAAATCAAATTTAATAGAGTGAGAACCCGGTACTGTTAAGACCCACCACACTGTTCATGAGGGGTCTGCCCCCATGATCTGTCCAGACACTTCTGCCAGGCCCCATGTTGCACATTGTGGATCAAATTTTGAGATGAGATTTGGATGGGACAAATACCCAAACTATATCAGTCATGTTAAGTTACATAACGTGTAGGTAGACTCACTTGTACTGGTAGCCTTAGTCAGAAGATAGAGGATACCGGAACGTAAAGCACTAGGTAGGAACTGGGTTATGAAGGCCAGCATATAAATTTCAAAGTTCTGATATTTTTTAGAGGACTAGAGTTCTGCAAGTCAGAAAGTCATTAAATTGGGAAGGAATGATCAGCTCATGGTATTCAAGATGTCCAGTAATGGATGGGAAGTAAAGTGTTGATCAAGGTAAGAGCACCAGCTCTAACAACAGGACTGACTTTTGAATGTGAGGCAGTGACATTTCAGGAGGTTCCTTTGTATATTTCCTGCTCAGGAGTAAGAATTATTTGCCCAGGAATTTAATACAATGGTTTGATTTGATCCTGACTGGAGCAGGGACTGAATTTTATCTCTGATTAAATTAAAGTGCAAATTCAGAGATTTCAAGTGGTAAACAAGTGAGTGTGGCCATAAAGGGGATGGGAAGAGGAAGAGGAATCTTCATTTATTGTGTGCTGAAGGCTGTTAGAACTGAAGGAGGTTCATAGTTACGCCATTGAAGCGACAGTCCACCGATATCTGAGGAAGTTACTTCGCTCTAAAGGCCAGTATAAACTTGTCCTGCCAATGTCAGGTAGGGTACAGATTGTCCGGGTAGATTCTTCTTTGCTAAGATCAACTTGTAAAATAAGCTATGAACCTGTCTACCATATTGTTTCTGGGACTTTATCTTTGTTCTTCCTACTTGGACTCTCTTCTTTGCTTAGACTCTTATACCTGGTTTAAATCCTGATTTTAATCTTTGCTGTTATGATTAGATTGTACCTTTTCCTGTGTCCTTTGATTTCTCTTTTCTCTTGCTCCCTCTGGTTTGGCTTGATACACCAGGCCATGCTTCACATTCTCTTTCTCCCTTTGATTGTCTCTGACAACCTCTTAGATTTTGATATTTGTCTTTATGAGTCACTGTTCACTTTACCATTCTGGGTTCTGGCCCTTCCTGCTCTGGTGAGATCCACTGCCACTCAGAAAATGAGACAAAGGTGGGGAAGGTCATCCTTGGGATTGTGTCAGTACCAGGCAATTATTCTTTAAAGAGATGAAAGGAGATCAGTATAGCATGTTTGTCATTCCTCAGTATCAGTATGGTTCCAAGTATTTTCTTTCATTTTTTTTGAAAGTACCTACCAAAAGGCCTCACAAGCGGAATCAAAGGGCTAATAACAGTAGTCATCAATCTTTTACCAGAAATATTAGAACAACCTGATAGAGAATCAGGTGTTGTTTGCTTTTTAGTCTGTTCAGATCTCTAAAGATACTTATTTGTGCCTACATGAAACATTTATGTAGCTGTATTCTTTTTTGGTTTTCATGGCCTCCTACCACTGTAAGTAAAAATTCAAAAATAATTCACAGGACTATTCTAAATATTTTGATATTGAATAAAAGAGGTTTTAAAACGGCAGAATATCTTAGATTTGACAGACTACCTGAGTATGTTTCTAGAAACATAGTTTGTGTAGACTGTGTAGTTCACACAGACTAATGTTAAATTTCCTATTTTTCAGAGGTATAGGCATAAGAATGACAGAACCAGTGTATCTCAGCCCTTCATTTGACAATGTACTGCCCCATTACTTATTTTTGCAGGTATGTATTTACAAAATAATGTAGTGACATTGAAACACACATTAGTGACTTATTTGAAATCCAAGGTTTTTTTGTTTTTTACTTCTGTTAACATATTTTTTTATGATCTGTTAAAATATACTGTGATATACCTTTGGTTAAACAGTAAGAAAAAACTTCATAAGTACTCTTCTTTCTTTTCATTTTCTCAATTGATTTTTAAACTAAATTTTGTATCCCCAATCCTAAATTTTGTATGCCCAAAGGTGATTTAATAACTTATTAAAACTACTGCTTTCCTCCTCAGAATATTAATCCCTAAATAATGCAGGCGCTTTCTTTCTTTCTTTTTCTTTCTTTCTTTCTTTCTTCCTTTCTTTCTTTCTTCCTTTCTTCCTTTTTCCCTTTCTTCCTTTCTTCCTTCCTTCCTTCCTTTCTTCCTTTCTTCCTTTCTTTCTTATTGAAGTCTCACTCTGTCACCCAGGCTGGAGTGCAGTGGTACATTCACGGCCACCACAACCTCAACCTGCTGAGCTCAGGTTATCCTTCCGTCTCAGCCTTCCAAGTAGCTGGAACCACAGGTGTGTGCCACCATGCCTGGCTAATTTTTTGATTTATTGTAGAGATGAGGTCTCACAAAATAGCCCAGGCTTATCTCGAACCCTTGGACTCAGGAACTCCTCTTACCTCCACCTCCCGAATGCTGGAATTATAGGCGTGAGCCACTGAACCTGGCTGCATGCACTTTCATATACATATAAGTGTTCCTCTGGTAACTTTAAGAGTCAAATGATTTATTATCAGATTTTTGTTAGGAGGTTATCATTTGTTGTGACATAGCATAATTTGCTTTGCTTTATCTGATTTATTAAGTACTTTCATGTCCATTAACTCATTTAATTTGTTTCAACCTGCTGGTTAGGTGCTATTATTATTGTTATTATTATTCCCAGTGTAAGATGAAGATACTGAAGACCAGATCTGTTATAGTTCTTGGCTAAGGTCACCTTACTGGTATTGGTGATGTCTGAACTCAAACCTAAGACCAAATGCCATATGCCATCTTCTCTGCCTGCTATTCAACCAAAAGACAGTTTGAAGATTCAGAGATTATTTTTGGTATAAAATAAGAGACAAAAAGATTTATTTTTATTATCATCTAATTAACATTTGTGATATTGTAACACATTAGGATATATAATCCAATACATAATTGCTTATGAATCATTTTGGTTTTTTGTATGCTTGGTGTTAGTCATTTTGCTTGTTTTTTGTATAATTCATTTTCAAACACTTGTGATCAGTTGACAACATAGCCCTGAATCATTTCTAGTGATTCCTGCATTCCTTCACATTAGTGACCACCAGTGCAAAGTAATTTTTCTCTTTGCCTTGATAGTAAAAGGCCAGGTACCTGCTCATTCCATAATTTTTTTGACTTTGTAAAGAGAGAAATCTGGTCCAGTGCAATCTTTTTTTTTACATTTTTTGCTAACTATAGCTGTAACCCCCAACTTAAAATCAGCTTAATGATGTCTTTATGAAATATAAATTGTGAGTCATTTTGTGATTCATACTGTCTATACAGCACCTTGGAGTCATATTCTTTGTCACCTAATAGCAAGGGACATGAGACTTTACTGATGGAAGAAAACTTATCTGAGGGTGGAGTTTCTCTAGTGGAAGCTGTTTTTTTTTTAATGTTTTTTGTTTTAAGCTGTTTTGTTTTCATTTATCTTGATGACCATTGACCAATGAAACTTATTAAAAATGATGATAATGGTAAACACAGCTAACACTTATTGAGTGCTAATTATGTTTCATGTGCTGAGTTTTTATACGTTATTTCATTTACTTCTTACACACCTCCAATTTTATAGATAAGGAGATGGATGCCTTTATACATACATACATACATACATATATATGCACACACACACATACACTTTTGATATATGCTTTTTTTTTTTTTTTTTGAGGTCTCTGTCACCCAGGCTGGAGTGCAGTGGCATGATCATAGCTCACTGCAGCCTCAAACTCCTGGTCTCAAGTGATTCTCCTGCTTTAGCCAGAGATGGAGGCTTCGATAAGTAAAATAAATACCACAAAGTAGGCACTCAGTTATTTTTGAGTGGTGCGCTGAGTGCCGCATAGATAGAAATCAACAAAGCCAAAATTTGATTCTAGTTCTCTCTTACTCCAAGCTTGTGCTTTTGTTCCTCTGCCAGTGCTCCAAACATAACCCTTGAAGACCTTCAGGACCTATTGAAAATGCAGTTCCCGGGCCCTAGTTTAAATGTACTGATTCCGAAGCTCAGGTAGTGGACACTTCAAGCAATTCACATATTCCATCAAGCTTCCCAAATGCTGCTTTTGCAATTTTCCAGAACTCTGTGGTCAGTATTTAGTTGGTGTAAGAAATTGGTTGATCTTTTTGTATTATATTTTTCTTTTCAAGCTAGTTCAGAACCACCAGATTCTCAACTGGGCCACATCTGATCCAGGAAAGTCTAAAATCTTAATTCAATGCAGGTCAAAAACAGTTAATATTGATATCTCTAAGGAAAGTTAGAGTAAGTTTACCATATGAAGAATGTGGAATTTTAAAAAATTGTTATTGTCCTTATATACATAATGATTTTCACAAATAGGAAAGGTTCAATATTTATATATAATGGTAATAACATATTTGGAAGTCCAGATTCAACAATTAAGTTGTCTTCCCTTTCAGACAAGCATACTTGAATACTCAGATGACTATAATGTCATTTAGCTGTTGATTAAAAGATAGTCACTGATACTACATCGTGTGAGAGGCATCATCTAAATCAAAGCACTTTCCATAAGTTGTACGTCATTGCAATAAATGCTGCTCCTTTAATAACAAATTGAAAATTGTTTTTGCTCTTGGCAGTATCATGCTTTACTTTGCTAACAGCTAAGAAGTTGATAGGACTGTTACAGAGCAAAAGGTCTAGCTGCTCCGAGCGTTAGAATCCAATGCTCTGACACCAGGTTTTGTGAGAAAAGAAAAACTTTAAATCTGTCTCTTTTTGCAGGCTTCAAGGCACTATTTTTATTAGAAAAGGTTCAGGGAGTAGATTCTGAAAGTAGTAGGTGATGAGTGAAAGAAAAGGAAGGTCTGGAAACTCCTCAGATGTGTATTTATCTCTTCATGCTACCTCATGGGTTGCATGTGCAAATTTGGGGGGGAACTTATGAAATATGCAGTGGAAATTCAGGGTGTGATGTCAGCAGTCTAGTTCTGTGCACACTCTAGTTGGTCATATTGGTTCCAACTGATTTCACCCAGTTTTTTCTTGGTCTCACAAACAGCGCAAACTCAAGAGTTTTTGTTATTTATATGTTTCTCACTCTTAGGACTTAGTTTGTTTCAGTTTTTCAGAAAATTATCTGCTATCCTGTAAGCTCAAGAATTTAATCACTTGGTTTCTTTAACTCTTTGGGACATGGTTTCAATAGTCATAGTTTATAATTTTCACTGTGACTTTAGGGATTAATTTAGATCTAATATAAAAGATCTAATATTCAAGGCCTTTCATAATTATCAGCCTACACAGGGAATCTTGTTTTACAAATTTTGTAATCTCATTACACCAGTCATCAGGACTGCAGTAAATTTATTGTGTATCAAATCACTTGTAGTGCAGGTACCTAGAGCCTATTCCTAGAGATATTTCTTAGTAAATTTTTATTTTGGAACAATTTTAGGATTGCAGAGTAGAATTTCAGAATTATGGATTTGCAAAGATAGTATAAGAATGTCTATATACCTTTCACCCAGTGTCTCGTAATGGTAATATCTTATATTTCCATGGTACATTTTTTTAAAACTGATACCAACACTAGTATGTTACTGTTGACATTACTGTTATATATATGTTACATGCATAACTACAAATTTTGTGTAGTCACATTACTGTAAACTCCAGATTGTATTTGGATTTCACTGGGTTTTTTTCCCCTAATGTCCTCTTTCTGTTCCAGAATTCAATCTAGAATCCTACCCAACAATTAATCATCATGTCTCCTTAGTCTCCTCAGGCCTGGTTTTTGTGACCAATTTTGAGACAGTTTTGAGACTAATGTATTTTGTTGAATGTCCCTTACTTTGGGTTTGTCTGATGTTTTTCTCATGGTTAGCCTAGGGTAATTGGATTTTTGAGAAGAATACCATAGAGTTGAAGTGCCTTTACTATATCAGGGTGCTGGGTATCCCCGTGGAGATTTTGATTCCAGAGGTTTGGAGTAGATAATGGGAATCTGCAACTTGCTGGTTTGTATATTTTAAATTTCTTTAGAGTATTGTGATATATACCTGAGTTTGGGAGCCATCACACAAGGAATATCCTCCTTTAGATTTTTTTTTCTAAAAAATAGCCAGTAATTAAATTAAAGTGTTTGTTATTCATCAGGCATCGTGATAAGCACTTTTGAGGTATTGCATAATTTAGCCATATTTATTTCATTTAATTATTTATAGTGAATTCTCTCTTATCTTTGAACAACTTTTATTTCTTCTCATGGTGTGTGTTTCCTCCATTTTGTCTTAAGTTTTCTAATAGAATTGTTCTACTTTGAAAAATGACACTTCCTCTGATGTACTTTCATTATTGCTAGGCTGAATGTACTCTTTCATTAGATCTCTGTCATTGTGGGAAAAAAAAAAAAACCAAACTTGCCAGAATCCTTAGAGTGTATTATGTTTCATACTCTTTCACTTACTTATCATTACTTATTGATGCTATAAGATGTTTTCCATGTGTGGAACAAAAGTTCATATGTGTAATCCTGAGAGTATCACATTTGGAGTCACACCATATACATGTGTCCCTCCTTGATGTTCATTTTGATTATGCTGTCAAGAGATCTGGTTTTTCCACCACAGAACTTATCATTTTAATTATTTTTCCTCCTTGCAACTAATAATCAGTCTGTAGGGAAACACTTTAAAAATTATCAAGGTATCCTACTCCTCATTAAAATTTCCCCCTTGATGTAGCATCCATTCATGATTTTTACCTGAGCCAGTTGTTACTGCTACAATACAATGATCCCCAACTTCAGCAGTTAGCTCTTAGCATTTTAATGTAAGAGTCCTCTCTTTTTTCCTGATTATTTACTTATATATTAATGGTGTACACTTACAGATTCCTGTTTTTACATAGTTTATAATTTATTATTGTATTATTTCAGTACTCAAATTTTCCTAGATTCAGTCCCATTTCCAAATTCATTTTAATCCACATAATATAGAACATTAATAAATATATTAAATAAATAAATATATAAATAAAAATCTCGTAGAGTTTGTTAAAGTGCAGATTCTGATTCATAGATTTGCAGGGGGTGCTGAGATTCTGTTTTTCTAACCAGCTCTCGAGATTTGGATGCCCTTGGTTTAAGGGTCACACTTAACAGTAGTGGGGAGGTCTGAGAAGTAAGAGTTTCATTCTTAAAAGTGAAGAGCATCCCTTCATATTTCATGTCTTCCTATGCTGCTGGATTTTTCACATAATAAAACTGCTAATTTAAATGAATGTGTATTATAAAAAGAAACATATTTAGAACCTGTAGTATAGACAGGTAGATTAGATAACTT
This sequence comes from Tarsius wallacei, assembly GCA_963574415.1. Taxonomy (NCBI): domain Eukaryota; kingdom Metazoa; phylum Chordata; class Mammalia; order Primates; family Tarsiidae; genus Tarsius; species Tarsius wallacei. The sequence continues at coordinate 30,884 of CAUYQG010268735.1, forward strand.
TGTAATCATGAAGTTTCTTCTCGGTCTCACTGGTCATGTGTCACTTGTGCCAGCGAGTCTGATGCTTTTCAGTTGTGTGTAATTAGTACTCAGCTGCTGCTTTTGGCAGTAACCCACCAGCAGTTCCAACTGCAGCTTATTAAATATAAAAGAAGGGTTCATTTTACTGTTGTTATAATGAAAAGGGCATGCACACAGGTTAGGAGTGCTATTGTTGTACCTCTACCAGTGTTTGGTATATAGTAGGCACTCATTTAAATTTTGTAGAGTAGATGAATAAAAGCATCTGTCTACTATTTTGATTCTGAATTTTAAGCATTACTAGGCTAGGACTTATGGAGAGAATGTGATCTTGGTCAATGAGTGTTTATTAAAGTCTGATAATAGCTTGATGAGCTCATAAATAGCTTTGACTTTTACCACTTTTAGCTACTTCCTTGTTGAGATGGAATACTATGTAAGAGTAAGTAGTAGTTTTTTAAAAAATGCCTGAAGACAAATTCATTTCTAACTGATAGATCCTCCAACCCCTTTGGACTGTGAAAGGTCCCCATAACAAGAAGAGAATAGATTTCCCTGGGAGTAGACAAGATATTGGACTGTACAAAGGGATGCCAAGCTGCCTTGTGAGTGTGCAATACCTACTTTAGCCAGGAAGGGCTACCTGGTCTTCACAATGCCTTCCCCCAAACCCCAGCATCTTGCTGGGTAATTTCCTCTTACAAATAAATAAACTAGGAGTGTTCATCTGTTTTGAGAAATAAAATCTTTCCTCTCTGCAGCCCCCTAGTCTCATCTAGAGTAAGATAGGGAATCTCAGGTCTAGTGACCTGATTCCTCTTCCTAGTTGTACTAATTACTGTTGTGTCTTAGACCAGCCATGTAACCCCTCAGTTTTCCTCATTAGAAACATTTCTCCTGTCCCATCTCAGTAAGGTGCTCTGAGGGTAAATGTGCTGTGCACACGTTGAAGCACTTGGTTCCTTGGAACAAAGGTTCCAGCTGAAATCCAGGTGTTATTCTGGTTTGCCACTTTCCTACAGTTTTTGCCATTTGAAATCTGAGCCAGCATAGAAATCTGCGATGCTATTTGTTTCACTTTGAACTTAAAATTCTGTCTTCCTTGGCATTTTTCAAAGTATCTTTAAAAATATGAAAAAAAGAGCCCAGTTCATGAGCTGAGCCTTCATGCAGGATAACATTCTTTATTCTTCTTTAGTAATATATGCTAGCTTTTATTTAAAGTTGGTGTTGGGCTAGGCACTTTGAATATATTATCTCAAGCCTGCAGTGGTTTATAACTTCAGAAAATTGATGCGGTTTTTTTTTTAAATTTTCATTTTAAATTTTATTTTACTTTAGATTCAAGGGTTGCAGTACAGTTTTGTTACATGGCCATATTGCATGATGGTGAGGTTTGGGCTTCTTTTGAGCCTAACCCCAGGTAATGAGCATGGTACCTGATGGGTGGTTTTTTAAACTCTTATCCTTTCCTCTCTTTCTCCCCCCCCCACCCCCTAGGAGTCCCCAGGGTGTGGTGGTGTGCTCCTTGTGCCTGTGTAGGCCCAGTGTTTAGCTCCCACTTATGAGAGAACATGCTCTGATATGGTTTCTTGAACGATATTTAGTAACCTGTTAACTTGTGATGATCAGGCAGTTTATAGGGTTATACCTTGAAGAAATTGTATCTAGTAGGCTCAAGACTTTGGCAGCTAGGAGTGTTTTTCCATTCTGTGTGGTAACTGAAGTTACTGTACAGGACAGATGTAATTACATACTTTCTCTTGGAAAAATCTCTGGGAAATTTGTGCCTTTTTTTTTTTTTAAACTCTTGCCTTTCCTTGTAAAATCATTATTTTTTAACTCTATACCCTAAAGCTTCGTGTTGTGGTGGGATTTTTTTGGGGGGAGAGTTATATGGTGGAGTACTAATGATAAAGGATTATTTTTAATTTTAGTATCTGAAGTCAGCCAAAGATATATTTTATAAAGTAAATGAAAGTGTTGTATACAATCACTAAAATTCGTTAAAATTATAGGCTGGGCACGGTGGCTCACATTTGTAGTCCCAGCAGTTTGGGAAGCCAAGGTGGAAGGATTGCTTGAAGCCAGGAGTTTGAGGCTGCAGTGAGCTATGATTATACCACTGCATTCCAGTCTGGGCAACAGAGAGAGACCCTGTCTCTAAAAAAAAGAAAAGGAAGTAGTGGGAGTCTGCTGGGGGGAGGGGGCACACCTCATCAACAAGGGTACCTGCATAATGAACATTTGTATTCCTAACCCTGAATTGTACCCGACATCTTTGAAGTAATAAATTTAAAAGTTAAAAAAATTTTTAAAGTAAAAAAAAGAAAATGACTCTCAGATTTTCTTACAAAAAAAGATAAGAAATTTACAACTGTATTTTATCATTTGCTTTTTTTTAATCAAAAAGTAAACTTTTTGTTTAAACACAGTTTACTAAGTTAAAAAGTAATCTTAGATGTCCTTCACAATTGAAATAATTGTCAGATAAGGTTTTAACAGTTAAATACAACAACTGCTTTCAAAATTTTAGGTTAACTGGGGGAAAAAATGGTGCCTGAAACTTAATTTTCTAATTGCATGTTTTATTGTAAACATTTTAAAGAGCCAGATGAGGTTGGACGTTAAGGAAATACGATTGCCTGGGTTTTACCACCAGTGAGATGGTTTAGTCTGGGATTGGGCCTCAGTCAGCATGGTTTTAAAGCTTTCACAGATGATTCTAATGTGGAGCTCGGTGAGACTCATAGTAAACAAGCAATGGAGCGCAGCTAGATAGCTGCACATTAGAATCACCTGGGGCAGTTTTACTACTATGAGTGACCAACTGCTAGAAATTCTGATTTAACTATTTAGGTAAGAAATAGATTTTTTTTTTCTAAACTCACTAGGTGATTCTATTGTGTAACTGGGATTGAGAAATATTGTGACAAAAGGTAGTAAATTGTTTTAAGAAAGCTCTGTCATCATTTGAATTTTTTTTTTTTTTTTTTTGAGTTGAAGTCTCACTCTGTCACCCAGACTGGAGTGCAGTGGCCACTCCCGGCCACCGCAGCCTCTACCTGCTGGGCTCCAGGGATTCTTCTGCCTCAGCCTTCCAAGTAGCTGGAACTACAGGCACGCGCTTGAATTTTTAATGAAGCCTCCTCACATGGACTCTTTCATAATTTCAATTTATTCCATGACAAGAAATTTCTTAATGTATTTCTTATGTTTAAATGGAAATGTACATAATCTTTGGCCAGTCTGCTAATGTTATCATTATCAGGAGTGGAGCATAGCCAGCTGTCTCTAGATGCAGAATCACCAAGTCTGTAGCACCTTCAGATGTGTTTTAGCGTTTTCATATTACAGTCCAATTTTTAAGTATTTTTGGAATAAATTAGACCTTGTTGAGATAAATTATCTGTAGTAAGTTAAGCTACTACAGGTTGTGTTTAGTGTTCGGGTGCCTAAACTATTTGCATCGATGTTAATGCTTCACATATTCACAGAGATGAAACATTCTTGTTTGTGACTCTTCACCGTTGAGTTTCTGTTTTGAAGTGGTGATCTTGAATTCACCTGGGAATACTGCAACCTTCTTACATTTCTTGAGGCCATCCATACTAATGGGTGTAATATTTAGTGTTTTGGTGAGAATGAATTGAAACCTTAGAGTTTTCAAAATAAATAACTCCATGCTTCTTAGCCTGTACTTTTTCTCTTCTTAAGTAATATTTAAAAAAGTTTTGTGGTACTGTTTCATCTATCTTATTCAAGGCTGTCATCTTTTAGTAGCAGTCCTTGTATAGGCAATACTAATAATGAATTCATGCTTTAATATAACTTACTACTATACGTGAGGTATTTTCGGGTTACACAATATAATATATTTTTAGGTGCCAATTAGAAATAGCTAGGATTTCTTTTTTCCTACTGAAATGTGGTGGTAGAGAGATAGTGACCCAAACATGCCTTTTGGGTGGAATTTACAGCATAAAACAAGGCTTCTTAAATGAGAGACGATGAAGCATGCAAAATTGCAAACTTTGGTGTGTGTTTTTGGAAAAAGACCCAGAGTGGTCTCATAATTTTAGAGGTCACTGACTTCCAAAATATTGAGAACCACTGAAATTAAGAACAAGCAATATGATTTTTTTTTTTTTTTTTTTTTTTTTTTTTTTGGTGGTAACCAGAAAAAATTGGGGGCAGGACAGAAACCCGGTATTGACAAAAAAAAGGTGGCCTGCATTTTACGGTGCAGGTGTGTTTTT
>CAUYQG010268736.1:0-10234 GCA_963574415.1 Tarsius wallacei
TTTAGTGGTCATGTATCATTTTTTCCAAAAGCAATGTTATAATTTTGGGGAACAGTAGAAAGAAAAAAAAGCTTGGGTAGGCACAGGGATTTACAGTCAGAGAATAGTCTCATCATATACCCACTACTGTCTCCTACGAAACTGCTGTTCTACAAATCTCACTAAAACTAAATTTAAGTCAAACAACAGAGATTATATCTAGATTTTTTCCCACAGGAATCTTACTTTGCTATGCTGTTAAATTTTTCTAATTGACTATTAATATTGAGTATATGGATCTTATTTTTTTATTTCATAGATAACAAACTGACCTTTTTTTTGGAAGGAGAATTATTTAAAATAGCTTATAAGAGATTTTATGGTGGATATCTTAAAAGCTTTTTTAATTTTCAGGTGACTTACTGAGTAACCTGTTGCAGAGTCCTAGCTCAGCCAAATTGTTGAATCAGCCAATCCCCATCCTTGATGCGGAGAGTGAGTATATCTGTTCACTGGCCTTGGAGTGCCTGGCCCATCTCTTCAGTTGGATTCCTCTGTCTGCCAGCATCACCCCGTCCCTCCTCACCACCATCTTCCACTTTGCACGCTTTGGCTGTGACATCCGGGCCAGAAAAATGGCATCAGTTAACGGCAGCAGCCAAAACTGTGTTTTGGGTCAGGAGCGCGGCCGGCTTGGGGTTCTGGCCATGTCCTGCATCAACGAACTCATGTCCAAGAACTGTGTGCCTATGGAGTTTGAGGAGTATTTACTGCGTATGTTCCAGCAGACTTTCTACCTCCTGCAGAAAATCACCAAGGATAACAATGCCCACACAGTGAAGAGCAGGCTAGAAGAGCTCGATGAGAGGTAATGAAAACAGGTGTGGAGCTGGTGTGCCCCAAGAAAGGGCCTTGACTGTTTATCATGCTGTGCTGCATAGTGTCTGTAATCCTCTTTGATTTCAGAATGTGGGGCTCCTGGTGAGGAACAGAAAGGTAGGTGTGCACCAGTAAGTCTGCAGGTAGCTGGAAGGGCTAGGGAGGTTGAGGGAAATGAGTGAGTTCAAAACGTGTTCGTGGATTGTGTAGGTTGGTTGTCTTTTTTCCCCATCCGCCTCCTGTCCTCCCTTCCACTCCTCTCTCCCCCTCTTCCTCACTATTTGCCTGCAGGTCTGTGGTGGAGCAGGAACTGAGACTGCTGCTCATGTGTAGCCGAGAACAGGAGAAGAGATCCACGGAGGTACAGGAGTTACAATCGCCCTTTCTCACCTGGCGTTTCTTGCCAGTTTTTACAATTTGGCTTTTCCCAAGTGGACATCTTGCAGTGTGTAGGAGTGTTGTTGTTATCCTGAGTTTTACACAAATGGCAGGTTTTCATCAAAAGATAGGAGAGATGTTAATGTGGGCACAGGTATATTTCTTTGTGGGTTTTGTTTTTGTTTTGAGACGCTGTCACTCATGCTGGAGTGAGGTGGTGTAATCCTGGCTCACTGCAGCCTCAACCTCTTCTTGGCCTCAAGTGACCCTCCCATCTCAGCTCCCATCCCCAGCTGATTTTTTTATTTTTGTGGAGACGAGATCTTACTATGTTCCCCAGGTTGGTCTTGAACTCCTGGGTTCAAGCTGTCCTTCCACCTCAACCTCCCAAAGTGCTGGGATTACAGGTGTGAGCCACCATGCCCGGCCTATATTTCTTTTTTATTGTCCTCTTGAACAGAGCCTAAAATTACCTAGCCCTTTTTTTTTTTTTTTTCTTAAAGTACTCTAAAAGATGACTTCATCATAGTACTCTGAGTCAGGTTCTCATTATTTATTTCCCTTGTAGATGATGTCATTTATATGTCTTATAAATTTCATTAACATGATGCTACTGCTGAATAAAAACGAGAGAAATTGGAATATTATGAACAATCATGTTGACTGTTCAGAAACTTTCAAGCAGATAAGTCATATTGAATTAGTAAATATTTACAGATTGTGTGGCAGCAAAAGTTGTTAATATTTTAATGTGAATAAAACAAAATATAAAGTCAGATGCCTAAAGTTAAGAAAGTTTTAGTGCTTTTTAAATTGGGCAGTTTTATTAAATTTTTCCAAAGTTAAAAAGTTGTTGCATAAGATAATTTTGGTTTGATTTATTATAAACCTACTTTGTATGACATTTGCTTTGCATAATTTTAAAGGAACTCATAATCTGATATGGTAGTATGTTTTTAAAAATTATTGGCAATAGCTTTCTATATGAATTTAAAGGCATCAGAATTCAGAGTTTTATATCCTTTCTTGCATTGCTTAAGAATCACTGTATTTTCTTCATATTTTAATGGTCTGTATGTCTCATGTCAGTATTTCTTCATATGTTAATATAAAAAATCTAGTTGCTTGTACCAACCAGCAAATACTAGTTGTTTTGACTTTAAGCCATAAGGTGGTTACAGATACTTTGTTGTGGCTTACATTTGGATAGTGTAGAAATGTCATAATGGATTTCATCTATGTACTGATTTTGTTACGTGTAACTTTTGTGCTCTTGGTTTTATATTTTAATCCTATGCTTCCTATTGCCCTGCGAAAGCTGAGAGGTGCCTGGGAGCAGAAAGGTGACATCATAATACTGTGTGCTTGCTTCCTGGCTCTGGGGTCCCTTACCACTAATTCTAAACAGCTCAGTCCACTCTCAGTTGTTTAGGAGCTGCTTAACCAGGTCCTTGGCTTTTCTTCTCTTCTACTGCCTTTCCCCCTAACTTCCTACTGTTCATTAGCACCTGTACCAGAAGGTGGGCAAGGGAAAGAAAATGAGGTGAAATAAAATCTGGAGTTTTAGCAACTGAACAACCTTGTTTGTGTGTTTTTTTAAATTGGGTTGGAGATTAAAATAAAATTTAAGATTGCTCCATATTTTACCCATGGCTTCTCTTTCTTCTTTTTCTGGGTGGTAGGGAATTTAGTTTACCTTCCTAAAGAACAGTAAACTGGTTGGTGACTTTGAATATCTGTGTAAGACTATAATGTAATACACAAGCAAAGTTAGGATTGAGGAGTTCCTACTGTTCCTACTCTTGAGATTAGTGAATGAAGACATTAGCAAGAAGTCTCTGTACTTTTCTGTGATTTTTATTGTTTTTCAAGTGTGATTCCATGATCCACAGAGACAGCCCTTCTCCTATGAAAACAAACTAATAGATATTTTTTAAAAGCTGCAGATAAGCTCATGTATGTGTGAGCCAGCCATATAGAGGCCAGACAGGTAGGTTGGCCTCCCTCAGGGAGATAGATCTCACAAACAGTATGGGACATTTTATTTCTGGGCCAATTTTGCTTTACTAAGGGGTAGTCGTCTTCTTCCCCTTTATTATTTCACGTCTCTGCTTTGAAAAATTGCTTTTGCAGTTATGAGTTTCAGAATTACTTGTAGCCATTATTTCATTTTCAGCTAAGGCCTAGTATGTCTTTGCTTTTTTTGTTGGTCTCTGAAATGTGATTTATGAAGGTATGTCCATCTCATTTTCTAATCACCTTTTGGTATTTAGGGGCTTAAAATGACAGTTTTTGAAATGTGAGAGTGATGATGTGCTGTGTATTTAATAACAAAATCTCTTATCCTTGCAGCTGTGACCCACACTCTTCTGTGAACTGATTTTGTGAATACAAATGAATTGGGGATTCACTGTGAAGTGAAAAGAAAGAGCTCTGGATTGGGAGTGGATGATAGTCCCGTTCTGCCATGAGATGGCTGAGTGACTTTGGGCTGGTCACTTCATCTCTCTGGGCTTCATTCTGTAAAATGGAAGCATCAGACTAAAGTCCCTGAGGCTTGTCCAGTTCTAATAGCCTTCCTCCGTTACATTTGAAATCACTTTTAAAGTGGATTGGGATGTGCTATGTTTAATTAGCACCAGGAGCCAGAGGGGGGAAAAATTAGGTTGCAAGCCTGAATATATCTTACCTGGATACCATGTACTTTGTGTAGCTTGGTTTTGCTTTGTGCCTTTAGCACAATTCATTTTAGTATTTTGGCCACCTTGCAAAGAAAACTAACCCTCCAGACTTGCCAGATTAAAATGACACAGTGATCTGCCCATCAACTTTTAACATCATTTCCTTTCACTTTAATTGGGTCATAACACTAATGAGTTAGAAAATGTGAGAGCATTAGCTTATAAGAAGCCTTAGTAATAGTGTCTGAGGATTAAAGTTGCTTTTCTGCTATGTTTCAGGTGGTAATGGAATGAAGGGTTGCCTGTCCTGTAGGTAATTGTTGCAGGCCTTTATATTTTTAACTGAAAATATATTCTAAATCTGAGTAGTTCTGTACTGAAAGAAATTTGGATTGAATTTAAGTTCTCTGCTAAAGAGGTAGCTGGGTTTCTTATTGTCACCTTTTGTCTTCTTGTCTCATATAGCTACATTGAGAAGTTTACTGACTTTCTGCGGCTCTTTGTGAGTGTTCATCTAAGAAGAATTGAGTCTTACTCCCAGTTTCCTGTGGTGGAGTTTTTAACACTTTTGTTCAAGTACACATTTCATCAGGTAAAGCACCAAAACCATCCTTCCTTTCCAGACAGGGTCTATCTACCATGTTACTTTCAGGAGGAAGAACTTGTTTATTTTATTATTCCCAATAATAATAGCACCTACCCTCACAGAGTTGTTCATCTTCATAACAACTCTGTGAGGGTAGGTACTATTATTATTGTCAACTCCATTTGGCAGATAAAGAGACTGAGGCAAAATGAGTAACTTGGGCTGGGTATGGTGACTCACATCTGTAATTCCAGCACTTTGAGAGGCCAAGGCGGGAGGATTGCTTGAGCCCAGGAGTTTGAGACCAGTGTGGGCAACATAGCGAGATCTTGTCTCTACAAAAGTAGAATGTGGTGGTGCAGTTAATTTTCAGGACCTAGACATATAACCTTCACAAACAAAGTTCTTGCCTTCATTGAATTTGCATTCTAGTGACCCAGTATTTTTATAGACACACATACATGCACACATGCATATATATATATAGCTTTATTGAGGTATAATTTTTAAACCATGCGATTCATTCATTGTAATTGTACAATTCAGTGATGTTCAGTGAATCCATAGAGTACCACCACTGTCCAATTTTAGCTATTTCTGTCATACCCTATCCCTTGTGGTTGTTTGTATGTGACACACATTTACAGAAAAGTGCATAAATCATACATATATAGTTTGATGAATTTTCCCAAAATGAACACTCCCATGTAACCACCACTTAAGTCAAGAAATAGAATGTTCCCAACACTTCAGAAATCCCCTCATGACCCTCACAGTTACTTCCCCTCCCTTCTCGCCTGAAGTAACCTGATCCTGACCTTCACTCCACAGATTAGTTTTGCCTGTTTTAGAACTTCTGTAATTGAAAGCATGTAATGTATATTTGTTTGGTTTGTTTTTTTTTTGAGTTGGAGTCTCACTCTGTCGTCCAGACTGGAGTGCAGTGCCTGCTCCCGGCCACCGCAGCCTCGACCTGCTGGGCTCCGGCGATCCTTCCGCCTCAGCCTTCCAAGTAGCTGGAACTACAGGCGCGCGCTACCATGCCCAGCTAATTTTTTGATTTATTGTAGAGATGAGGCTCGCTTGCCCAGGCGGGTCTCGAACCCACGGGCTCAGGCAATCCACTCATCTCAGCCTCCCAAAGGCGCGGGATTACAGGCTGAGCCACCGAGCCCGGCTAATTATTTCAACAACAATGTGTAGATAAGAATTTTTATTATCATATTAATCATGAGAAGAGCCAAAATATGGAAAAACAAAATTTTCCAAACTCAATTAACCAATACACAGCAGAATCAGGATTTAAATCCAAGACTCAAAAACAATATCTTGATCAATATTCTTCCAGGTATTTTTTTAAATTAATGCTTGTCAGGATGCCAAATTAAAGTAGGTAGTAATTTCTGATAAACAAACTGTGAGTACCATGTAGACTACAAGAGAAAGAAAAAGGAGACTAGTTAGGATTTTTTTCTTAGAGATTAACAGTCACGATATTCACTGACGAAGCATTTGGAAAAGACTCATCTTTTCTTGAATATATGTTTTTCTTGCTAAATAGATCATTTTTTTCCCTGAGGATATAAAGTTTTAAAAGTCCAGCTGTAACATTGGGCTTGCTGTATTTGCTTTGACTTTATTTAGATTTTACTGCATCAGTATTTTAAGGACATTCTTTGAGTATCTCCAGTGTGCTAGAAGTTGAGAGAAGAGTTGTAGTATTAAGTTACCTGGCATTTGTAATTCTTTTTATTGCTGCTATAACAAATTATCCCAAACTTGGTGGCTTAAGACAACGTAACTCTATTATTGTATGATATCTGTAGGTCAGAAATCCAGATTGGCTAGCCTGGTTGCTGCTCAGAGTATCATAAGGTGAAAATCAAACTCAGTAGACACGCATTCCTTTTTAGAGGCTCTGGGAATGGATCCGCTTCCAAGATCATTCAGACTGTTGACAAAATTCAGTTCCATGATGATGTAGGACTGGGATCCCCATTTCCTTACTGATTGATGGTGGGGATGGAGGCAGTTCTTCCTCAGCTTCTAGAGACTGACCACATTTCTTGACTCATGGCCCTGCCTCCATCTTCAAAGTCTTTCTCACATTTCTAATCTCCTTGACATCCCCTTTTCCACATTACTCCTCTTCTACTTCCTCTTTTACCACGTTTCTCTGACTTGACTCTTTTGCTTTCCTCCCTCTTCTGCTTTCTAAGGCTCATGTGATTATATTGGAGCCACTCAGATAATCCAGGCTAAGCTCTTTGTTTTAAACTCAGCTGATAACTTTAATTCCATCTGCAAAGTTCCTTCTATAGAGTACCTAGATTAGTGTTTGATTGAATAACCGGGGTTAGAAATATTGGGGAAACAGCTTTAGAATTCTACCACAACATTTATCAGCTTACAGCAAATACTGTGTTTTATGAATAACACAAAATTAATTGTCCTCAGCAACACTATGTGATTTCTACTTCTTTCTTACTCACATTCTCACTGTCCTGGCTTCAGGAAGATTGAAATCCCTTCTTTAGGGCATCTTCAAAAGTAGTTGATATTGTCAAATAAAAAAATTTTAAAGCAGGTACTTTAGAGAAAAATACAACTTTAAAAACCAGCTTCTACTTAATTTCTAGTGTATTTCCTTTTGGACTTCTTAATTACCTAAATAACTCCCTCAACTCTTTACCTACATTCTTGAAGCCCATTTAAGTGCATCTACTTGGGAAAAATACTTGCTGTTTTTAATATCCCTCATTCTAAGTTTATTTGTTTATTTTACTATATAGAAGGGAAGAAGAATTTTTGTGCTCAAAATATTTAATATTTGAATAATCCTCCTTGGCCTTTACTTCTAAAGTCACTCCAGATAATGGTGAGAAAAAAAATTACAAAATTCTTGCCAAGTTTCAATTATTTATTAGGGTATCAGTGGTCTCTGTTGCTATAGATTTTTCACATGTTAACAATTTTGGGGGTACCATATGCCTTCAACACACAGGTATTCATGAAATAATCCCAGTTCACTGCTCTAAAAGGACTTCCTTTCAGCCACTAATCAGTTTAGCATATAATTAACAGAGCTTTAAAAATCATCAGTCATCTTGCTTAGGGTAAGTAATAATTTATGTCAAGGGAGTTGGAAAGAATGCTGATTTCATTTATTTTATCTCCTTGGAGGGAAGATGGGCTGATAAAATCCTGTGCAAGATGGTACATTTTTAAACTTATTCAGAAGACTAAATTAAAACAGCAGACACATTGATGGTTTGGGAATATTCTTTAATCTCCCTATGTCCTCCTTTTTGGGGGGAAAAAAGTTTTACATAAATATAACACTGCCTCCCAATTCTCCCTCATTTGTGGTGATGGTTGAGTTTAAAAAAAATTTTTTTTAAAGCCAGCATCCTCTCTACATGTATTCATTAATGAATAAATAATATATGTAGAGCAGATATTTGAAATTTAGATACATTTAGATTAAGTACTGGCTCACCCACATATTTTTCTTCTAAAAAAAATAGCACTGCAGCCCCACTTAGGAGAAATGAGCTGTCTCTGTAGTTACTCATTTGTGCCAGGGCAAGGTGAGCTGGGAGACAGGACACACATGCTTCAGGAGTCGAGATTCTAAGGGAAAGTGTGGGCTGAGTATTCTTAATCTGCAAGGAGTACACAGGGTAAGCAGGAAGGTCCTACCTAACAAACCACCTCACTGAAATGTATTCAAAATTGACCTACTTTAACATCAAAATTAGCTTAACCTTACCTTTAGAAGGGATATGCTGAGATCATTTTTGCAGTGTTAGAAATACAGTAAGTCCTCATTTAACGTCATCAGTAGATTCTTGGAAACTGCAATGGTCATCCAAATGACATGTAACAAAACCAATTTGACCACAGGTTGAGTGATACAAGCAAGAGTTAAGTTACCAAGGCATATTTCTGGTCAGAAGCATTATCACACCCCTAAATAAAGACCAAAACTCTTCTAATATTAAATATTGAAATAAGTACAAGCTACATATGCATTTAAGAAAGGTGAATAAAAATTATTAAGAAGGAAAGTGGTACATTTACCTAATGGAGTATTATGCAGCCATAAAGAAAAACAAAATTATGAACTTTGCAACAACTTGGATGGAATTAGAGTCTATAATACTCCGCAATTTATCACAGAAACAAAGATCTGAGTATGACATGTACTCATTCATAAGCAGACCCTGAAGATTCATCATAATACTATAAGAAAGGAATTGGCAGTGGTGGGACACTGCCAGGGGAGGTGGGGCGCATAACATCAATAAGGGTACCCAAACTTTACCTCTATGATGACCACTTATGTACCTAACCCTGAATTGTACCCCATGTCTTTAAAATAAAAATAATGCTCTTAAAAAAACAATTAAGTAAATGATTTACCCAGTTATTTCAGTTCAGGGTCATGGGTGGATAGAACCTGTACTGGCAGCCCAGGGCTCAAAGCAGAAACCAACCCTGGACAGGATGTCTTCCCATCACAGGCCACAATCGCGCGCACACACACACACACACACACACACACACACACAAACTCACACTGGGACCGTGTAGACATGTCAATGAACTTCATATGCACAGCTCTGGGACATGGGAGGAAACTAGAGTACTCAGAGGAACCCCACCCAGACATAGGAGAGCAGGCAGACTCCACAATGTTGTTTAAAAACTATGTTGAACAACGATGTTGAGGACCTGCTGTATAAACATGTCAATTGTGCAACAGTATCTGCTTTTTAAAAAACAGCTCAAATAAAATATTTAAATCAAGATTCAAAGGTATTCTTGCAACCATCAAGCAAATATCGACTGAGTATGAATGGGCAAGGAACTGTGCTCTGGGTATTCAAAGACACAGAGACAGCAAGTTATTTCCAGTACGGGTTTCTCTACAGTGGGTCCTTGGATACTCGAATCTCTTCACAGCTCTCTTTATTCTTCTCTAGAAATTGAAGTGTTTGTATATTAACAGGATGCAATGCTTTTAGAAGCCTTGGGTGTGACAAAAACACAATTCAAACAAACAGACAGACACAGAAAGGGAAGCCCAATGAGAGGCCCAGGTATCATTCTGGTTCTTTTTTTTTTTTATTTTTTTATTTTAAAGATATGGGGTACAATTCAGGTTTGGTATACAAATGGTCATTATGCAGTTACCCTTGTTGATGAGGTGTGCCCCTCCCTCCCCTGGTAGTTTCCCCCAACTGCCAATCCCACCCCACTCCCCTGGCAGTTTCCCTCTACTGCCAATCCCTTTCTTATAGTATTATGATAATTGTTCAAAGTCCACTTATGAGTGAAAACATATGGTACTCTGTTCTTTGTTTCTGTGATAGATTACTGAGTATGATAGACTCTAAATCCATCCAAGTTGCTGCAAAGTCCATTTTTTTTCCTGGCTTTTTCACAATCATCTTGAGTTATATGAGGGGGGACCCAAAAAACTCAGATTATAATTTTTAATAATTTATTTATAAAAAATTGTGTATTCTTACATGTTTAAATTTCAGTCACCTTCAAAGTGATCTGTTTGATATAATACACCTATCAAGACACTTTTTCCACTGCTCAAAACAGTTTTTGAACTCATCAATTTTAATGCCTTATAGTGCTTCTGCCATTTTTTGTTTCACTTTTTTCCACACATCAGCAAAACGTTTCCCTTTGAGGACTTTTTTCACCCTTTGAG
>CAUYQG010268747.1:0-15727 GCA_963574415.1 Tarsius wallacei
CCAAACTGCACCAATTTTTTTGCTCCTATCTCTTCTAGCATAAATATTTTGGTTGCTACTTTTTTTTTTTTTTTTTTGAGTTAGGGTCTCACTCTGTCACCCAGGCTGGAATACAGTGGCACACTCACAGCTACTGTAGCCTTGACCTGCTGGGTTCAGGTATCTTTCTGCCTCAGCCTTCCAAGTAGCTAGAACTACAGGCGAGCACCACTACATCTGGCCAATTTTATGATTTATTGTAGAGACAAGGTCTCACCGTGTTGCTCAGGCTGGTCACGAACCCATGGGCTCAGGCAATCCTCTCACCTCAGCCTCCCAAAGTGCTAGGATTATCGGCGTGAGCCATCGCGCCTGGCCATATACCAATTTTTAAGAGTCAGAAGAAATGCTTTTAAAAAAGCCTGCATCACATTTCCTTTACTGTTGTGCATTTATAAAAGTAAAGATATTTCCTATTCAAAGAAAAACAATACTACTTTAAATCTAAAGCAATTTTTGCTAGCTTCTCTGGCTCCTGGTTTAAAATAAAAGTTCATTTTCTAAAAGCAGTCAAGTAGAATATACTAACTTGACTACCTGATGCTAAACAATGCAGTTATTTCCTACCTGAAATTTCATCCCATAGCAACATACACTCACTAAAGCGCTTTAGTGTCACATTCACTCTTGGTTCAGATTACATGAATTCACTTGCTGTAAATTAATAGTTCGATCAAGTATCTTCTTATAGTGTTAAAAGGACTGGTAAACTTAGAGGACAAAAACTGGCATTTTTAAAAATCTATCAAAAAAAAGCTATTGGTCTTGTTATCAAGTCTAATCTTGCTATACATTAATATTGCAAATGAAGCATAATGTGTAAAAATCAATAGTGTGTACAATTTAGAGAAAAACATCTAATAATTCTGTTCTAATAAGTATATGATGATACATAAAATAAAAAGATGTCTAAATGAAAATGTGTATATTTTTTGTCAGGTAGGCTATTACTCAATTCTCTTTAAAGCAAATGACTTGCTATTCTGAGAAATGGAAAACAAAGGGGAAGAATCAAGCACTTAACCTATCTTTCCTACAGAAACTGTACCACTGGGTAACCGAATAGTTCATCTTGTAAAGGTCTTCATTACAGAAGAATCCAGCGAGAAAAAAGAATAGATTTAAAACATCTCAATTTGGAACCCCTGATGAAATAATGAACCTAAGCATGGTTACTAATGTTTCTAAGTCTTGGGTAAAAGACTGATAGTGAACTTGAAAACAGATATATCAATATAACAACACCTAAATTCACTAGATTAGTAATTCTATATCCACTGATCTTAACATCACAAAAGATACATAACAGTCAGGTATGAACCTCAAGAGGCTGAGGCAGAAGGATCACCTGAGCCCAAGAGTTTGAGATCAGCATGGGCAACATAGCAAGACCCTGTCTTTGAGGAAAAAAAAGAAAGACATACACCAGACTTCATGTGTTTCCTGATATGAGGCAATAGCAAATACAAAACCCACCTATAAAGAATTCTCACAATCAAAAAACTGAATATGAATCTAATAAAGCCTCAATCAGTTTACAGAAAATAATCAAGAATACAGAAACTTCTGTAGAAAAAAATTGATCCGATTTCCCCAACACATAAATGTCAAGAAAAAAAGGGTGGGTGAGAAGAATCTACAGAATGCAAAAAAGGATTTAAGAGATGTACACAACAAACGAAATGTGCACACCTTACTAGTTTCATGACTCAAATAAACCAGTTGTATCTAAACAGGTCAGGCATAGCGGCTCACACCTATAATCCCAACACTTTGGGAGGCCGAGGCAGAAGGATCATTTGAGTCCAGGAGTTTGAGACCAGCCTGGGAAACAAAGCAAGACGTCATCTCTACAGAACATTTTAAAAACTAGCCAGGTGTGGTAGTGCGCACCTGTAGTCCCTGCTACTCTGGTGACTGATGCAGAAGGACTGCCTGAGCCCAGGAGGTTGAGGCTGCAGTGAGCTGTGATTGTGTCACTGCACTCTAGCCTGAGTGACAGTGAAACCCAGACTCAAAAAAAGTAAATTAAATAAAATAAAGCAAAACAAAAAAACAGCAGAACATGAGGAAACTCAAACATTGCATACTTAATTATATTTAGGAATTATTATGAATTGTGTTTAAGAATGACAATGGTACTGTGGCTTGATTTTTTTTTTTAATCTTTATCTTTCATTCACAAATGAAATGGGGAGAAAACTCTCACAGTACTGAGTCACATTATACATAATGCTAATTATTGCTATTTTCCTTATTTTTGTCACCCAGGCTGGAGTGCAGTAAGCTCACAGCTACCCCAGCATCGACCTGCTGGGCTCAGGCAATCCTCTCACCTCAACCTCCCAAAGTGCTGGGATTACAGGTTTGAGCCACCGTGCCCAACCCCTATTTTCCTTTTTACTTTGCAACAAGGTCTCGCTCTTGTCACCCAGGCTGGAGTTCAGTGACACCAATCATACCTCACTGCAGGCTTGAACTTCTGGGCTCAAGGAATCCTCCCGCCTCAGCCTCCCAAGTAGCTATGCACCAAGCTAATTACTTTTTATTTTTTTGTACAGACAGGATCTCATTATATTGTCTAGGGTGGTCTCAAACTCCTGGCCTCAAGCAATCTTCCTGCCTTCGCCTCCAGAAGTACTGGGATTACAGGCATGAGCCACTATACTCAGCCACATGATGTTAATTGAAATGCTTAAAAACTAAAAGTTGATAATGAAATCAATAAAAAATAAAAGTCTGACATTTTCTAACATTTTTAAGTAAACATAAAATAAAAAGGATTATGTGTCAAAATATTAACTTGACATTAATGAAGTTTATACATCTCATATAATGCTCTGAAAGAAAATTTATAACTTCATTATCCAAAATGAAGAGTACTAACTGTATTATCCCGCCCACAAAGAAATGTGACAGCTTCAATCACTCTTCAACAGCTCTAAATTAAAAATTTACCAGAATGCTTTTTAAGCATCAGCAATGCAGAAAAGTTTAAAGGAGCAGAGGAAGCAGAGGACATGAACAGATACTGCAAATGAATCTATCAACAAGCATTAATCAAGCAGTTATTATGCAAAAGATCAAATATAAAATGCACTCATTGATTAGAGTACTAACTTCCAAGTAGCCAGAACTACAGGCATGCACTACTACACCCTGCTAATTTTTTTATTTATTGTAGAGATGAGGTCTCACTAAGTTGCCCAGGCTGTTCTCAAACCTGTGGGCTCAGGCAATCCTCTCACCTCTCAGCCTTCCAAAGTGCTGGGATTACAGGTTTGAGCCACCGTGCCCAACCCCTATTTTCCTTTTTACTTTGCAACAAGGTCTCGCTCTTGTCACCCAGGCTGGAGTTCAGTGACACCAATCATAACTCACTGGAGGCTTGAAAATATTAGGAAAATATTCATGTTCAGTGGGCAAAATTAACTATGAGACATATTCAAAGAACTACAAAAAAAACCCCATATAACTAAAAACATATACTTTATTACTCATAATAAAGCAATGGCATAAATTTTAAGTGTCTTGGGACACTTAATATTTGTCTTTTCTTGTTTTGTTTTGTTTTGTTTGTGAGTTGGAGTCTTACTCTGTCACCCAGGTTGGAGTGCAGTGGCATGTTCACAGCTACCACTGTAGGCTCAGCTACCTCAACCTGTTGGGCTCAGACAATCTTTCCACCTCAGTCTTCCAAGTAGCTAGAACTACAGGAGCACGCTACCATGCCCAGCTAATTTTTTTATTTATTGTAGAGACAAAGTCTTGCCATGTTACCCAGGCTGAGTTCGAATCCCTGGGCTCAGGCAATCCTCTCACCTCTGCCTCCCAAAGTGCTAGGATTACAGGTATGAGCCACCATGCCTGGCCAGGGACGCAACATTTGAAAAAAACTTAAAACAGACCATACTTTAATCAAATGAGTATTCTTTGCTTCTATTTGAATGTAGTGGATGATCAAGAAAAGGTATTTTAATAAATGAGTAAATGCATATATGTATGCAATTGTACAATGAAACTGTGTAAAACACCATGAGCTTATTTATGTATTAATAGAAAATTTTTGGAACGAATATAGCTATAAAGGCTTAAAAGCCTTCAGGAAAAGTTCATTCCATTTGAACCAGCAACTGGACTTCTAAAATCTATTCTAATAAATCAAAAGATGGAAAGCACTTTATATACACTAGCTATTATAAATTACACTCTTATTTGTAGCAAATAGCAACAAACAACTTAGATACCTAACAGTGGTGGCATCAACTTAGCTAGGTTGAACTGCATTTCCCAGAATTTCCTTTCCTGTACCTATCTGGCTAGGGAAGCCTACAAGAGAGTTTCTGTGGGAGATCTGGAGTGGGGAACTGAGGCAGCAGCAACTTTGTAACTCGCGTACATTCTGACTTATCTCATGGTTTACCTCACTGGTGTGAGACAATGGCTGGGCCTGCCACTGCCCTTTCTCCCCTATATTTGCTGTCAGCTTCTTGTACTCCCAAGCCCGACATATGTGCTAAGCTTCGTAACAAAGGAAGCCAACTTCTGCAGGCCACTCATGCCATCAAAGTCAAAGACAACAAGCAAAACCTGATGGTGGAATTTAGTCTCTCCCTGTGGCCTCCAACTTTGATTGTGGGCTCCAGCTTGTTCTTGCTCTCCCCCACTTTACTTCCATCTCCTCTCTCTGGCTGCTTGCCTCATAATCTTCCAACTCCAGAATCAGACGCAAAGACAAGAGCCTTGCAGAAACTGCTTAGCCAACTCCTTTAATTACATAAGGTCAAATTCCTTGAAAAATCAACAGCTTAAAGATACCTGTGGGTGAGGCTTTTGTCTAAGAGAGTGAAAGCTCACAGGAAACCTACAAAGTTCTTAAAAGAGGTATTTGCAGATAAGTAAACCGTGGTACATCCAGACAATAGAACATTATTCAGTACTAAAGAGAAGTAATCTATCAAGACATTGAAGAAACAGTCAGGAAACTTAAATGTGTGTTACTAAGTAAAAGAAGCCAGTATGACTCTTATGGAAATTGGAGCTAGCAACCAATTCCTGATCAAAACTCCAAATGCCCAGGCCATAAGAGATAAGACAGACAAGTGGGACCTCATCAAACTGAAAAGCTTCTGCAAAGCCAAAGAAACCATCAGGAGGCCAGGCTCGGTGGCTCAGCCTGTAATCCCAGCACTTTGGGTGGCCAAGGCAAGTAGATTGCCTGAGCCCACAGGTTCCAAAGACCAGCCTGGGCAACTTGGTGAGACCTCATCTCTACAATAAATCAAAAAATTATCTGGGCATGGTAGCACGCGCCTGTAGTTCCAGCTACTTGAAAGGTTGAGGTAGAAGGATCACCAGAGCCCAGCTGGTCGACACTGGGGTGGCTGTGAGCATGCCACTGCACTCCCAGCTTGGGCAACGGAGTGAGACTCCAACTCAAAAAAAGAAAGAAAGAAACCATTAAAAAAGCAGGGAGACAGCCCACAGAATGGGAAAAAATATTTGCCAACTATATATCTGACAAAAGCCTAATGTCCAGGATCTACAAGGAAACATGCTGAAAAAAAAAAAAACAGCCCTATTACAAAGTGGGCACAAGATATGAATAGACTCTTCTCAAAAGAAGACATACAAGGAGCCAACAGATACATGAAAAAATGTTCAGCCTCACTAATCATCAAAGAAATGCAAATTAAAACCACACTGAGATACCACCTAACTCCAGTCAGGATGGCCATAAATAACAAAAAACAACAGAAGCTGGAGAGGATGTGGGAAAAGGGAACAATTCTACACTGTTGGTAGGAGTGTAAACTAGTACAACCTGTGTGGAAAACAGTTTGGCAATTCCTAAAAGATCTAAAAATTGACCTTCTATATGACCCCGCAATCCCCTTGCTGGGAATATACCCAGAGGAACTCAAATCACTCTATGAAAAAGATACCAGCCGGGCTCGCTGGCTCAGCCTGTAATCCCATGCCTTGGGAGGCTAAGGTGAGTGGATTGCCTGAGCCCGCAGGTTTGAGACCTGCCTGGACAACTTGGCGAGACCTCATCTCTACAATCAATCAAAAAATTAGCCGGGCACGGTAGCGCGCGCCTGTAGTTCCAGCTACTCGGAAGGCTGAGGCGGAAGGATCGCCGGAGTCTGGGAAGTCGAGGCTGCGGTGGCCAGAAGCGGCCACTGCACTCCAGCCTGGGCGACAGAGTAAGACTCCAACCCAAAAAAAAAAAGCCAAAAAAAAAAAGAAAAAGATACCTGCACACACATGTTTATTGCAGCATTATTCACAATAGCAAAAACATGGAACCAACTGTGCTGCCCATGGGAAGAGGACTGGATTTTTAAAAATGTGGTACGTGCACATGATGAAA
Source organism: Tarsius wallacei (assembly GCA_963574415.1). Taxonomy (NCBI): domain Eukaryota; kingdom Metazoa; phylum Chordata; class Mammalia; order Primates; family Tarsiidae; genus Tarsius; species Tarsius wallacei. Next base: position 6,416 of record CAUYQG010268747.1, read on the forward strand.
GATTACACAGCCATAAAGAAGGACAAAATTATGGACTTCGCAGCAACTTGGATGGACTTACAGTCTATAATACTGAGTGATCTATCACAGAAACAAATAACTAAGAACCACATGATCTCATTCTTAACAGACCTTGAACAAGTATCATAATACTATAAGAAAAGAATTGGCAGTAGTGGAAAACTGCTGGGGGGGGACACCTCATCAACAAGGTTACCTCCATAATGAGCATTTGTATACCTAACCTTGAATTGTACCCCACACTTTTAAAAGAAAAAGAAAAAAGAAGCCAGTCTGAAAACATCACATACCATATGAGTTCCACTACATGACATTATAGAAAAGGCAAAACAATAGAGGCAGTAGAAAGATCAGCGGTTGCTGCAGGTTGGGGCAAGGAAAGGATGAACAGGCATTGCACAGAAGACATTTAGAGCAATATACAATACTAAAATAATGGATACATATCATTACATTTACCCCAGCCCACAGAATGTACAGCACCAAGAATGAACCATAATGTAAATTATGGACTCTGGGATATAATGAAGGGTCTAAGTAGGCTCAACAATTATAACAAATGTACCACTCTGGTAGAGGATATTGATAATGGGAGAGGCTATGGATGTGTGGAGGGGTGAGGGACTATGGGAAAGCTCTGTGACTTCTGCTCAATTTTGCTATAAATCTAAAACTGCTCTAAAAAATAAAGTCTATTTTAAAAAGAGAGAAGTACAGATACTAAAACATCACCAGCTTGGACTGAGAAAGCCAGAGAAAGAGAAACAAAATGAGGAGAGGAATGTGGGACCCCCAGAATTCCACTGGCAAGAATCAGACTGAGACTTCTGCTCTGCTGTAAAGACACACCATGTATCCAAAGTGAGCTTATCAGTGTTAACAAATGTACCACTCTGGTTGGGAATGTTGATAATGGGAAGGCTATGCATGAGTGGGGATGGGAGTATATGGGAAAAGGGAACGGTGACTCAGATGACAGAACCGAGAGTCATGGAAAAGTATTCCCAACTTGAGACTTAACCAAGAAACTAACATTTACCTGGCTGGATTTTAGAAATAGTATAGATCAGCGACTCCCTTGTGCTAGTCCATCACTGTACGCTAGAGTAAAAGAGAAAAAACTTTTCTAGTCTACAGGGCAACGGAGCTAGCAGAACTGCCACAAAACACCTCTGCTTAAGGAACTATACCTGAATATTTTCGGGCACACCTAGACCTGTGCTAGATGACAGGATTCTGGACTTTGTCCTGCTACTATAATGTTATGAGATTGTGTGTGTTGTTTTAAGCCTCTGTATTTTAGGTTAGTTTGTTATGCAGCACAAACCTGTTTAATAAATTATTTATTACATTTAAAAATAACAGGGCCACCCCCTCAGGTCTCTTCCCGCTCCGGAAGTTTTTCTGTCCTCTCAATAAATTCTACTTTTTCAACTTAAAAAAATAAAAATAACAAAAAACACATCTACCATTTGCTATGACAGAATAATTGATGCCAGATTTAACCTCTCATCATAAACAACAAGAAAACTAAATAAAATACACAAAGCAAGTCTTTGTGGACATTGGACAACAAACAGAACTGAAAGCATGGAAACAAACAAGGTAAGATTATCCTAATTGTGTGGCTAGAGGCACTTTTCAAACAACTATACAAGGAGAAAAACCACAGCAAAGCACAGTAGCATAAATGAACTGAAGAAAATGGCAGTCTCAATGAGTTGAGGAGACAGCCAGCCATGTCATGAGTTGAAGAGACACAGATCAGAGTTCACGGAGGCTGAGATGTCTGGGATTCAAGAACTAGACTACCTGAGGAGAAGGTTACCTGAGAAACTGCTCTAGAAATCTGAGTAGTCCCCTTGAGTATTTGGAGGATGGATACTAAATTGCACAGGCATTGGGTGAGACTCAGAACACCACCAAGAGAAGAATAACTACAAAGACTGTTGTAAACCGAAAATTCCCACAGGTCACTCAGGGCTAGAGGTGTCTGAATTCTGTCCAAAGTAGAACAATTTCGAGTATCCAAGGCTTTGAGGAAAGAATTCAAAAGGATTAAGCCTTAGTTACTACAGTTAAACTTGTCCTAGAGTAAAAGCTACACTATATCCACCATAGCAATGTTTAAAAATAAGTTTTGACTCTGCCTGAAGGGAACTGCACAGCAGAGCAAAAGAGGGAGCAGCTTAAATCCTAACAGAAACCCTGTTTCCAAGCAAGGCAACCTGGGAAAAGGCTGCAGAGGACAGGGAAGCCATGGTGAGAAAAAAGCTCTCCTCGAATCAACGCACATCTCAGACTAATCCCTGAGCTATGTATGAGAAGATCCAAGCCAGCAAAGCAAAAGTTTTCAGAACTGAACTCATCAAGTTTCAGACTAACCCGAGTGTGGCACATGCACAGGACAGACCCCCAAAAAACAAGGCAAGGGTTTTGAAAACAAAACTGATACTGAAACCACCATACACAGAAAGCAAAACAAGAACTTGTGGTTTGACCCTAACCAGGCTGCTTGCTTGCTAAAAGAGAAAAATCAGCATTTTCCAAGCACTGTAACTCAGAGTCTACAAGCAAAACATTCACAAAATCAGGACTATAATCCAAAAATTACCTCAGATACGGAGATCCAGAAAAACATGATAGATTTCAGGAGAAAATAACAATAAACAAACATCTCTATTATTCAGGTATTGGAGAAACCATATAAAGAGTTTTGTTTTTGTTTTGTTTTTTTGTCTTTTGAGTTGAAGTCTCACTCTGTTGCCCAGGCTGAAGAGCAATGGCATGATCACAGCCACTGCAGCCTCAACCTGCTGAGCTCAGGTGATCCTTCTGCCGCAGCCTTTCAAGAAGCTGGGACTACAGATGCACACCATCACACCCAGCTAATTTTTTTATTTACTGTAGAGACAAGGTCTCGCCAGGTTGCCAGGCTAATCTTGAACTCCTGGGGTCAGACAATCCTCTCACCTTGGCCTCCCAATGTGCTGGGATTACACATCTGGCTTTAATACAAAGAGTTTAAAGCAGCTATTACAACTATGTTTCAGGAGGTAAAGATTTTTAAAAAGGTAAAGCAACATGAAACGAATGGAAAGATAGAGGTTCTCAGCAGAGAAATTTTACAAGTAAAACAATCTATTTAAAAATATATTAACCCTAGATGGGCTCATTAGAGACGTCAAAAGAGATCACAGAGGAAATAGTCAATGAACATGAAGATAAATCAATTTAACTTTTTTTGAGTCCAAGTCTCATTCTGCCCCCCAGGCTGGAGTGCAGTGGCACAATCATGGATCATCACAGCCTTGACTTCCTGGGCTCAGATGATCCTCCCACCTCAGTCTCCTAAATAGCTGGGACTACAGGCGTGTGCCACCACACTCAGTTGGTGTTTTTATTTTTTGTATAGACAAGGTTTCACTATGCTGCCTAGGCTGGTCTCTTAACTCCTGGGCTCAAGCAATCCTCCTGCCTCAGTCTCCCAAAGTGCTGGGATTACAGACATGAACCACCACGCCCTGCCATGAAGCTTAGTTTTTAAAAATTATTTCACTATTCATCAAGAAAATAAATACAGCTTTGGCCCCCTTCCCTATCCTACCTTGGGGAGGGCAAATTCCCTCTTTCTCTCTAATTTACTTTCTAAATAAACTCTATTTTCTAATCTAAAAAATAAATAAAATAAAATAAATACAAATACACTTTCTTCATGTACTTTAATGAAGCATCTTACTCTGGGGACTACTGTTGCTAGGATATTTTATGGGAAAATGATTATTTCTCAGTTTGAAGTTACAACTGCAAGTTTTATCAAGTCCTAGGCCTTCTAAGGGGAAAGTACAGATGGCTTGGATATCTTTCTCAAAATTAAGGAAAAAGCTAAATATTTGTATGTTATCTAAAAGCGGTAACCTTTCTGAATAAACTAACAGCATACATACTTCTGAATAACAGGATCTCATCCGATGCTAGTGATCTGAGAGGTAGACATTCAAGAGGAAGCACACCAATGAGGCTTATTACCACCTCCTCCAGGCGTCCTCAGGATGTCACAAGCTTTTCTACTTTTTTCATTTTAGAAACACAAAAAGGTACCCTAAATTTATTTGCCCTTTTAATTTTCAATATTGTGCCTGTATATTTTCTAATATGAAATGGAGACTTCTCTGGCTCCTTAAAAAGATAACTAAATATAACTTTCCTTGGTGACACAGATTCATTCACTAGTCATATCATTATTATTCTTCAGATAAAAAAGCATTGTAGTTTTCTGTACTCTGGATCCTCCATACCATTACAAACTCAGCTGTCAGTTCTACTACCATTAAATCAGTCTAAAGCCCTCTCAAGATCCTTCTAGCTGGTTATTTCAAATTTACTAAAGAAAGAAAACTAGACAGTCAATTTTAAAACTTAAATGTTAAATGTGAATCAATAACAGACAAAAAGTAGTTTGCAATCATTAACCAATAAAACCTTTTTTAAAAGTCTAAGTGATAAGAAAGCTGTTTCACAGTTTAATAAATAATGTCTTATCCTTCTTGGTTGTACATTAAATAATGATGTGTCTTGAAATAAATAGCATCTTATAGAGCCAATGAAAAATAATAAGTGGATAGACCAAAAAGCATGCAATAAGTTTTCTTCATCCAACTAACAGGCTTTTAGGAAACAAGAGAGAGGACCTACCACACACACTAGATTAAGGTTTCTTAGGGATAAAAAAAGTATTATCAATCTGGTTCTCAAGCAATTTGGACTTTGAGTATTAACTGTTTCTTAGGCCTCATTTTATAATAGGTGAGTTTAGTAATAATAGTAAAAGTACTTACATACAATGCAAGGGAATCAATATACAGCTATTAAGCTATGTAAGTTTTGGCTGGGCATGGTGGCACATGCCTATAATCCCAACACTTTGGGAGGCAGAGGTGAGAGGACTGCCTGATCCCAGGGGTTTGAGATCGGCCTGGGCAACTTGGCGACACCTCATCTCTACAATAAAATTTTTTTAACATCTTAAGAAATAAGTTTCTTAAGCTACTTGGGAGGCTGAGGCTGAAGGATCGCAGGACCCCAGCAGATCGAAGCTGGGGCTAGTCTCAAACTCCTGGCCTCAAGTAATCCTCTCACCTCAGCCTTCCAAAGCACTGAGATTACAAACGTGGGTCACCACACCTGGCCCTAAAATATGTAATGTTTTGTTTTTGTTTGTTTTGAGTTGGAATCTCACTCTGTCACCCAGGCTGGAGTGCAGTGGCACACTCCCGGCCACCGCAGCTTCGATCTGCTGGGGTCCTGCGATCCTTCCGCCTCAGCCTCCCAAGTAGCTGGAACTATAGGCACGCGCTACCACACCCAGCCAATTTTTGATATATTGTAGAGACGAGGTCTCGCCACGTTGCCAGGGTAGGTCTCGAACCCATGGGCTCAGGCAATCCTCTCGCTTTGGCCTCCCAAAGTGCTGGGATTACAGATTGAGCCACCAAGCCCGGCCTGAATATGTAATGTTTTAAATGGGCTTCAAATGTTCAAGAAATAAAATGCTCCTTGAAAACTAAGTTTAGAAGGAACTAAAAACTGCTAGATTGGTTAAATAATAGGCATCCATCCAAAATTAAATGCTGATAACATAAAAACTCAAAACCAAGAAAGAAGATTACAGTAATTCTGGGAATTAAACATAGTAAGGAGATAATTCAATTGTCAGAGAAATCTCTGTAAAAATATTAAAAATGCTAGAATTATCAAGAGATTTTTACTTCACTTGTATTTTTCAAAAAGAAAAGCCTACAGAGTAAAAAATGCAGGTTTATTTTGTAATTTGCATAATTTCTACCACCATATCTCCACTTCTGGAAGGAGTTTAAGAAAGATTACTAAGATGGGCCAAACAAACGACTACAGAGGACAGAAAGTAAACAATGAAGTCACAGAATGTAGGGCAGTGCTTATCAGTCCAACCAAGTGAATCAGGAGACTATAATAAACGTAATGGAAGAAACTCACACCATTCAGTGAGCTGGGAAAACAATCTGAAAACCCACATTGTGACTCGTGCGTTTACACAAATGACAGGTGTAGAAATGGAAAGAAAGCTGTATATTAAATAAGTTCCTAGGAATTATCCAGTCTGAAGATTTTTCCACTGTTTAAAATTTTCCATTCCAATTTACTGCCACCAAATGTGAATTCAAGGAACATCCTTTCTTTAAAAATGTAACTACGTTAAACTATCAAATGTTGAAACAGAACAGAAATAACATTGTTACATAGGTAAGTTACCTCTAAGTAAGTCACAAATCATTCACTATAAGTTGGTCCAGTACTGTCACATATGACTTATAAACTTATTTCTTTTCTTTTTTTTTTTTTGAGTTCGAGTCTCTGTCGCCCAGGCTGGAGTGCAGTGGCCGCTTCGGGTCACCGCTGCCTCGACCCGCTGGGCTCCGGCGATCCTTCCGCCTCAGCCTTCCGAGTAGCTGGAACTACAAGCGCGCGCTACCACACCCAACTAATTTTTTTTTTTTTTTTTATTGTAGAGATGAGGTCTCGCCAAGTTGCCCAGGCGGGTCTCAAACCCACAGGCTCAGGCAATCCACTCACCTCAGCCTCCCAAAGGCACGGGATTACAGGCTGAGCCACCGAGCCCAGCATAAACTTATTTCTTAAGATGTTAAAAATTGAAATCTATAGTAGTATTAAAAATATGTTTCCCACTGTGCTTTCATCTGTATGAAAAATAATTTCTTTTTTTTTTTTTTCCAAGCTGGAGTCTCACTCCGTCACCCAGGCTGGAGCTCAGTGGCACACTCACAGCCACCCCAGCAACGATCTGGTCTCTGGCGATCCTTCCACCTCAGCCTTCCAAGTAGCCGGAACTACAAGGCGTGCACTGCCATGCCCAACTAATTTTTTTTTTTTTGTCGAGATAAGGTCTTGCCAAGTTGCCCAGGCTGTTCTCAAATACGTGGGCTCAGTCAATCCCCTCACCTCAGCCTCCCAAAGTGCTGGGATTACAGGCTTGAGCCACTGCACCTGGCCAATAAATTTTCATTAAAAGGAAAACTATGCATAGAGACAGAATGTAGAATCGTAGTTGCCAGAAGCTCAGAGGACAATGAGAAGCTATTTTTTTTAATGAGTATAGAGTTTTAGTTTTGCAAGATGAAAAAAAGGCTGGAGATAGATTGTGGTGATTATTACACAACCATATGAATGCACTTAATGTCAACAAACCGTACACCTAAAAATGGTTAAGATAATAAATTTGTCATATGTATTTTACCACAATTTTTAAAAACTGGAATGAAAAAAGAAAATGATAGCTGATAACTCAACATCAAGAGGTGGAAGTGCTACAGAAATCAGACTTAATAACTCACAATCTAACAATCTGCAGATACTAAGCAAGAGAGTAAATTATACTACCTAATTCAATAGCTCTCAAGAGCATCATTATGTTATTTAAAAAGTACAAGAAATATTCAAGCTAATAAATGAGTCCTTACATTGTTTTTGTTTTGAAATTTGGTATGTAAACAGGCAAGATCAGGTGCCTGCTGGGCACTAGAGAGACAGCAAAGGAGACAGTGGGGACTGGGTATCTACTCTGCTGAGGAGGCAGAGGCCTGGCCACCAGGGAGATGAGCTCTACACTGTGATCAGGCTAGCAGGCAGACTTGGACCCAAGCTAGCATGGCAAAGGCTGGGCCGGTGTGAGCCAACAGGGTCCCAGGGCATCTGTGTCTCTAGATATTTGGCTGAAGCACTTTTCCCTAAGGTGCTGTTGACACACAATCCCTTGCTCAATTGTACAGAGAAGAATTTTTATGATCACATTCATACTAATTTTGGCAAGTTTAGGACCTCTAAAACCAGTATATCATGCAAAGGGTTCCTTTAAACCTTTTGAAAAACACTGATCCTCTGGGCTCAGGCAAAAGATAGAATAAGTCAGCATGACTCAAAAGATGGAATTAAGAAACCAGTAAAGGGGAAGCAGTGCAGCAGGCAGTCAGGCTCCAAGACGACTTCCAATAATTCTCACCTCCTGGTATTCATGCTCCTGTATACTCTCCTCCCACTCTTACACACTGTTGGTGGCAACATAAAATGGTACAACCACTTTAGAAAACAGTTTGACAGTTCTTAAAACGTTAAACATACACCTGACATATGATCCAGTCATTCTACTCATAGGCATTTACATAAGAGAAATGAAAGTTTGTGTCCATATAAAGACTTGTAAACAAATGTTCACTGCAGCTCTATTTGCAATGTGCAAAAATTGGAAACAACCCAGATGTCTTCCAACAGGTGAATGAAAAAAATATCTCTTGTATATCCATACAATACTAGTCAACAATAAAAAAGAACAAAATATTGATATGCACAACAACATAGATGAATCTCAAAGTAATTATGCTGGATGAAATGTGATAAGAGAATACAGACTGTATGATTCCGTTTGTATATATTAAATTTATATACAATTCTAGAAAATGAAACTAATCTAACTCTTCTGACATGTAGATGGTAACATATTTTTTCAAGCAAAAAACATACTTGTCTATCTATTGGTTCTTAAGCTTTCCTTTTTTCTCCCTATATCTGTCCTTTTTACCCATTTCCATTCTTTAAGAGTAGTGACTCTTTTTTTAAATTCTCTAATAAATCTCCAGCACTAACAACAACCAGCACATAGCTGATGCTCCCTAAATACCTACCAAATTAATCCAGCCCACAAATCCTATTCCATTTTCTCTGGCCCAATATGTCTCATGCCTACCTATAGTTCTCCCCTTTAATGCTATCCACAAGTACCTAATTATGTATTCTCTGTCTTTCACAAACATTTTAAACTATTTCCTAAACTCATGTTTTCGATAATTAAAGAAATAAGTAATGATAAAAGAGACACAACTACTTCATTTAAAAATACACTATAGGCCGGGTGCAGTGGCTCAAGCCTGTAATCCCAGCACTTTGGGAGGATTGCCTGAGCCCAGAGGATCAAGACCAGCCTGGGCAACTTGGCAAGATCTTGTCTCTACAATAAATCTAAAAATAGCCAGGTGTGGCGGTGCACACCTGTGGTTCCAGCTACTTAGAAGGCTGAGGTGGAAGGATCAACTGAGCTCAGCAGGTCGAGGCTGTGGTGGCTATAAGCCATGCTACTGGGCAACAAGTGAGACTCCAACTCAAAAAATAAAAATAAAAATACACTATAATCGATAGGCCTTATCTGTTTGATAAGAAACTAAAATAAGAATATTTTCTCTA
>CAUYQG010268760.1:0-10542 GCA_963574415.1 Tarsius wallacei
CACGGTCTATGGGGGGTGGGTAGTGGGGCCTCATGGCTTATGGGGGCAGGCTGTGGGGGTCTCACGGTTTATGGGGGGGCGGGCCGTGGGGGCTCACAGTTTACGGGGGGCAGGCCATGGGGCAGCTGTCCTCAGGAAGCCCCTGGGTGTTGTGCTTTGAGTGTGGATAATTACCTGGCAGGGGTTTGATCCCCAAATAATAAATTATTCCGGCCTTGGAGTCTGTTCCTGAGTGACAGGCTTTTAACTTAGTTGCGTTAGAGTAAACAGAACATGTATTGATGGCTTAAGAATTATTTGGTAGTCACGGCTATAAATATCCATCACTTCACCACAGCTTCGGAATCAAGTGAGTTGTGCCAGAAGCCACTGTCACCTGGTGTGGACGCGGAGTGGGTATTTTTGGTGTGGGTGGGGCCTGAGCTGCTCACGGGGAGTTCGTGCTGTTTGCCGGAGCAGCTGTGCATGCGAGAAATGCGATGGCCAGGCTGGGAGGGGTTGGGGCCGGGGCCGCATCCGTGGTGTGGGGTTTGGCCTTTGTCTCTGCAAATATACGCCTGCCTTTGCAGCCGACAAGCCTGCTGGAGCTCGGGTTTCCTTTGGCCCTTTATTGGCAGAAAAAAGAACATTTCCCAGAGAGATACTTGTAATTTATACTAATGAACTATTGAATGCCTGAAATCTACTGAAGAAAATATTGCGGGTTAAAAAATGCAGGAAACCTCATGGTACTGCAGATTTGTAACTTATGTGGTATTATAATTGAATCAAACAGTTGAAAGCATTTGCTTCATCTGTGGATTTTTAGCATTTTACATATAAACGACATACCGATAGCATTTTGGACCAGTGCTTTGGTCTTTTAAATGTTTGCAGTCCCAGAGTGGACCAACGCTGGGGTCCTGGGCTGCCCCGTGATCCCTCCCTCCTGGAGCACGCCCGCGGGTCCTGTTTCCTCAGCTGTACTCGGACAAAGTGAGCCTTCAAACACGGCCTTCGTGCCAGGGGATGGGCAGGCAGGTCTGCTTGGGAGGGCGGTGTCTGAGCCGCCTTCCGGAGAACAGGCTGTAGTGGAATGCCCAAGGAGTGGGGTAACCTGGCGCGGATTGTCGCCGGGAGCGATGGACACACCCTCCACGCTGCAGCTGGAGTCCCTTCTGGGGCTGGGAGGGCCGGATGTTGTCACTGGAGGATCCCTCAGGAGTGATGGCCGCTCTGCGCGGGTGTGGGCGCAGTAGACTGGCTGCACGGCGTCTCATGCTGTCTCCGCAGCAACCCTGGAGGGAGCCTCAGCTGTACCCATGCGTGGGAGGATTCTGAGGTGCTCAGCTCACTCCAGGTCTACAGCTGGCTGGGGTGGGCCTCTGGCTCTTGTCAGCAGAGTTGTTTATGGGCACCTTCACGCGGGGCAGGGAGGAGGCTCTTCAGCGAGCCGTGGGGAACTGAAATCGGGGTTGTGAGGATGCCTGGGGTCAAACACATCGCAGCATCAGGCAGAGCAGACGTGTGGATGGCCACACACAGTCTGAGGTGAGATGCAGAGTTTGGGTTTGGACCCCAGGAGCCAGGGCAGGAAAGGAGGATTGCTCAGGGGACGGGGGACTAGGGAGGCACAGGCGGGCACGTGGCCAGTGACTTCAGGGGCATGTGTTCGGAGAAGAGAGCCCGGGAGGGAAGGGGAGGTGGGGATGCCTGTTGAAGGGTGGGCCCAGCCAGTACCAGACGAAGACAAAAAGCAATCACTAAAATAGGGAAAAGGGATATGGCTGAGAATGTCTGGGTTTAGCTACCTTGGTGTCATTGGCGGCCTTGATGACGGTATCTGTTGAAATGCGTATTTGAGGTTTGCCAAGATTTAGAAAATAATTTAGCTGTCGTTCAGAATAAGTGATCGATTCTCAGCTGAACTAAATTAAACCCAAGCCTTTTTGTGCACCTGCTATTACACCCTTTTTTCCTGATTGCCTTCATTGAGGTGCGGTTCCTAATCTGTCTTTCTCATCGATAACTAATGAGGTTTCCATTATTATTATGGGGAGAGACTAGCATCTTTGTCTTGTTGTCTTTTAATGTTAGGCCAGGAGTGGTGGCTCATGCCTGTAGTCCCAGCATTTTGAGAGGCCAAGATGGGAGGTTTGCTTGAGCCCAGGAGTTCAAGACCAGCATGGGCAACATAGCGAGATCTTGTCTCTGAAAAAAAAAAAAAAATTAGCCAGGCATGGTGGTGTGCACCTGTTGTTCCAGCAACTTGGGAGGCTGATGAAGGAGGATCATTTGAGTTCAGGAGTTCAAGGCTGTGGTGAGCCATAATTGTGCTACTGCACTCCAGTCTGGGTGACAGAGTGAGACCCTTACTTAAAAAAAAATGTTAATTACAGTGTTCCCTGTAGACAGTCGGCGCTCAGTGTTTTGTTGGTTTCATTTACTTCTGCCTATAGTGAGTCATAAGCAGGCACTATTTTTCAGCCATTTAAAAATGGTTGGATTTGAATGGATCTAAATAAATGATTTATCTGTTTTTCCCCTACCCCAACAGATCTGAAAGACAGATTTGCTAAGGCAGGGATTTTTTTTCCAAAGAGGATCTCAGGTGTATCCAGTTTGAGAAACTTTCTGGATAAATCTGTTGTGTTTTCCTGGAGGGGAACATTCTTACTGTCGAGAATCTCTGAGCAGTAATGGGTCAGGTGTAACCCACCTGGGATTCTCTGAGCTGCTGCAATCTGCAGTTTTGTCTTTTGCTAATTTTGAAAAATTCTTTGTTATTACTGCACATATTTCTTCTCTCTCTTTTTTTCTCTTTTCCAACAGTATTGGATATTGCCCTGCAGCTTTTGGGTACTCATTTTTGGGCTCCCACTCCCCTTTATTTCTTTGTTTTTCAGTTTGGGTAATTGTGAGTCTATCTTTAGGTTCATTGGTCCCTGCTCCTCAGTTGGGTTGAGTCTACTAGTGAGCCCCCTGAGAACATGCTTCGTCTCTTGCCGTGTTCTTTATATCTTGTATTTGCAGCTGACTTTTTCTCCTAGTTTCCTTTTCTCTGCTGACACTCCTCATCTCTTAATGCATGTCAGCCACCTTTCCCATTAAAGCCTTTGATCTACGGATCACAGTTGTGAAGAGTTTCCTGCCTGATAGTCTCACATCTGTGCCATCTCTGAGTCTGATTCTCTTGATTGCTTTGTCTATTGACTGTGTGTGTTTTAAATTGTTTCTTAGTGTGTCTTACTCATTTTGATTGAGTACCTGATATCAGTGTAGGAGAGGAGAGACTGAAGTAAGGAATATTTATGTGTGGAAATGACCTGGCTCTTGTCCTGCTTAGTCAGGATTGTGGGAGGTTGAGTCCACCCAGAAGGATGTGAGTTGGGTTTTGCAGGGCACCCGGCTGCAGATTCCTCTACCCTACCTGTGTCTAGGTTGGGGTTCCTGAGGTTTTAATCAGTGTTGCTGATCACCCTCAGCTTGAGATCTGCCCTCCAAGGAGGTGGCTTCCAGCTCCTACCACCTGCCCGGTTGACTGCTGCTATTTGGTGTTTGCTTGTCGTCGTGGGGACAGGGGTGTCCCCCAACCTGCCCATCTTCAGCCCCTCGACCCAGAGTGAAGGTGGAGTTTTTCTGGAGACCTTGGCCCCCTCCTGTGGCAGCCAGTGTCTGCGTGTCTCTTTGGCCGCTCTCTTGCAGGCCTCGTTTCCTGCCCCTCCTCCAGGGGTAGTGGCTTTATCTTTTCCCTTCCCCAGGGACTGAAGGGGACTGTTCTGCAGGGGCGAGGGCCTGGCCTGTCCTGTTGGTGCATTCTCTTGTCTCCTTTAGTGCCCTGGGAGGTCTGTGTCTGGGCACGGATGGAGTGCCTCTGGTCTGGGGACCCTGTGCTGTGCTCCTAGCTTGCCTTGCCTTTGGCAGTTGGCTACACATTTTAGGCAAAATCTTCTTAGTCTCTCCACAGCACAAGCATCTTTTTTCTCAGGCACTGCCTCTCGAATCATGGGGTCTTTGTGTGGGGGCCTTTGGTTGTCCTGTGATAGCCGTCTGCCCCATCCATGGTCTGTACCTGAATCCATGTCCTTTCAGAGCATGAGCAGAGGCCACGACTGCCTCTCATACTTTTGTATTCATAAGTATCACATTAAAATGCAGATTCCCAGGCCTCCATTAGGACCTCTGTGCCTGACCTGAGTATTTTGAGGAAGCTATGTGAGATGCTGACTTGTCCTCACCGTGATCCGCTGCTTCTGAGGAGGGAGTTCACGTTTACAGAGTCCCCGCTGTGTGGCAGACGCAGAACTCGGCTCTTTGCGTACACATGGCAAGAGTCCTGCAGACCTCCATGGGCAGAATCCCAGGCTGAGCGAGGGTGCAGCTGTGCCCTAGACCTGATTCCTGCTTCAGAGGCCCACACGCTGTTCTGTTCTGTTCAGTGGACACCTTAGGGGTGTCACTGTGCACATGAGGGAGGAGGTGGAGACGTGGACAGACTCAGAAGTGTAGACCGCAGATTCCACAACTCATCCTGGGAAAGAAAAGACTCTTTTATGAGGGAAGCAAGTTAATTTCCATTTGATTGAAGACACTCTCGTTGCTTGAATAATTGGTTTGTTTACACCATTGGCTCTACGAACAATATCTACAGATTAGTTGGCATTTTCATCTGTAATGTAAATGGGAGCTATCATTGCAGCCTGAATTAGGTTTAAATTTTGTATCAGATTGTGGTCCAGATTACAAACGGCTGCTTGATAATTTAATTGATAAAATTGTGGGGAATTCTGCACTTGGAGCTCAGAATGGAGAGAACAGGATCACTTCGGTTTCTCAAAAGCATGTAATTGAGGGGTCACCTGGGGAGGGGCCAAGGCCTCTGCGTCCTTGCTCTGGAGCAGAATTGTCCCCCCCCTGCCCCCAGGATAAGATGGAAAGAAAAGGAGGCGAGAAGTGCGGGGAGCCAACTCGCAGTGTCTTTCTGTCTTGAACTTCTCACAGAACTCGACTGGCTGAGTCAATGCAACCTACCTGCAGACAAAAAGTCACTCATTTAGAAGTGCCTAACTGTGACTTTGGGGCCGAGGTAGCTTTTCATGGCCTAGAGCCTGCCTGGGCGATAGTACGCAAGTCATAATCTCTGTTATTTGGAGTACAGTGTGAGCTGACGCATGAGGTATGGATTTCAAACCCCAATGCCAAGACGCTCACTGCAAACAGCCGTCCTCCACATAGGCTGTGTGCTGTGCGATGAGGTGTGGGTGTGTCATCCTTGGTGAGGTCTGTCGGTGACATGCTACTGGGGGAGTTGAGTGTTCTAGTGAAGAAAGGGTGAAGGAAGCAGGTGATTTTTAAAAAATTCCTAGCATTTCACATAAGTGAACGTTTGTAAATATGTGAATTTGGTGGAGGATAAGCCTTGGAGAGTTGGTGATGCAGCGACTCAGCTCTTTCCTGTCATTGTCAGTAAATGACTCTGTATGACTTTGGTTCCTCAGGGGTGGAAGTTTGGGTTAAATATATCTGAGCAGTCGAAAGCACAGAGTAACCCTTTTCTCCGTCAGAAGCACTGGGGCTGGACAACGAGTATCTGTCAGGGTCCAGGCCTTGCAGAAGGATCCCAGGCGCTGCTGGGTGCAGATTCATGTCTGTTGCCTGGATGTCTCAGGAATGTACCCACCAGGACTGCTCACATCCTTCCCTCTTTCACAGGAAAGGGTCTGCCTGTATTTTGCAGAGGAGTGTTGTATGTCAGGGAAACCGTCTCCTCCAAGTGCTCTTGTAGAGCTTGGGGCGGTCTTGCCTGTCTTGCGAAGGCCGAGGGCCTGGAAGTCTCTGACCAGCGTGGCACCAACTGCCCAGGCTGTGTCAGTTCCTCCCACCTGTCCGGGTGGGCCTCCTCGGCACTCCCCTCTCAGTAGAGGAAACCACAACACTGCGGAGGTCACACTCTTGTCAGGGCTGGCTGGGTCCTTCCCGCCGCGTCTCATGCTGCTGGTGACCTCGAGGAGGCCTGCTATTTATAGAATTAGTGGGAAGAGTGTGGAGAGGGCTGGTGTCTCCTCCCACTCTTCCTCCTGGTGCCCAATATGGGAGCCAAGAGCCAGGGACCACTTGAAATCTAACAAAGATAAATACGTTATGTAAATGGAATACGTTTGAAGAGCGCGTTACAAATGGGAGACCCAGCTGTACCATCACAGCGGCTGTGTTTTGGAGCCTCCGCCACTGTGGCTGTGGACCGACGTGTGCATCAGAGCAGATTGGCACACTGTCATCTTCGCAGGAAGTGGTCTTGGACGCTCTGTCGGTGCAGAGGGTGCCTTGGCCAGAGAACCTCGTGGGGCCCGTCGGGCTCTGGCTGTGGATGACTGGTTGTGCGCAGGCCCGGGGAGTCCTTGCCGCCCAGAACCGGCACCATCAGACCTGGGCATTGTGTGCTGACAGCGGTGGGGTGTGCCCAGGTGTGGGGGCCTCCTTGGCCAGGCTCCCATCTCAGAGGGTCCCCAGGGACATACTTGTCCCACCATCCACACTTCGCAGAAGGAACACAGGTTCTCTGCTGCATTAGCCGTGAATCGGAGTGCAAAGCGTGAATTGCTTTGACTCCTGGCCCAGCGTGGAACCTAGCATTTCTCCGTATTTGTGCGGCAAAAAGAAGGGGCTGTTGCTCATTTGAGTTCCGAAGTGTGCCCATCTTGGAGTGAGGACTTCTGGGAATGTGTGCTGAATTGTCTTCTGGTTCGTAGCGACTGTCTGACGGCCCTAGTGGCCTGCAGTGGGGGCACGGGTTCTGGTGACCCAGGCTTCCCGGCCATGTGCACGGGGGCAAGTCCCGAGGGTCTTGGTCTGGGGGGCGGGGGCCGAGGGCTGCTTGGGGGCAGTGTGGGTGGGGCGGAGTGGTGGTCGGCAGGTTGAGTGCCGGACCCCTCCCTGCAGGTGGACGACTGGGGACCGGAAGGGGGGCTGGTGGGAGGCGCCTGTTAAGCTCCATTTCCAGGCAGCAGTGCCTCCGTGAAGTCTGTTCTTGGGAAGCTGCCACCGTAGTTCAGTGGCAGACTGTGCGATTGCCCTAGTTACGTGCTGTGAAGGCCCGTCCCAGCGATCGTGAATTAGAAGCAGCGATAGTTTTCCCAGAGGTAAGGAATCAAAGACATCCAGGGTGGAAACAAGTGCAGTCGTTTGCCTGGCGCAAAACCAGTGGAACCAATTGTGGGTGCCTGAGCTCACTCCATGTCAGATTCCTCAGCGCTAGGGTTCCCGCAGCTGCCGCGATTCCTCCGGGGCTGGCAGGAACATTCCGGATGATCACATCTCCACTCGGACGCCAGGATGGGCCTGCTATTTATAGAAAGCAACGCCACCCTGTCATCTACTTGAATGTCCGTTTTATAGGTATGGAAACTGAGGCCGAGGGACATTATGTCCTTTGGTTGTCTTTAATCTTCTCGAGTGAGTGCCCACTGGCTTCTGGGGATTTAGATGGGCCCCGAGGCCTGGGAGGGGCAGAGGGAGGTCTTTTCCCCACCTGGAGTCAGGCAGGAGAAGGCCCGGGTTCCTGCAGGACAGGCCAGTGCCTGCTGGGAGGAGAGAGTAACCAGGAGGCTGCTGTTCCCACCATACCCGCTCTTCCAGGAGGTGAGCCGCACCAGTGAGCGCACACTGTTCTCTGCACTGTGGGAGCAGGCGACACCTTCAAGGAAACCATTTCACAACTGCACGTGTCCAGGGAACTCATGTTTCTCCCTGGCTTTCCAGCAGGTCGCACGCTGGGTGGTGCCCTGTCCAGAGACGGGGTTCTGAGACTGCCCGTTTCCAGCTCAGCGTGAGCAGAACTCTGAAGTCCGGTGTTAAGAGCTGTTTTCTTGTAATGAGCTTCTGGGAACACATACACCCCAGGCCTGTCAATCCGACCTGATGCACTTGGCAGTCACCTGTGTTAAAACAGATTCCTGGTCTCCGCCCCCGAAGGTTTTGATTCTACGGACGTAGGATGCCCAAGAATGTGCATCTTAACAGGCACCAGACAGACCCTGATGTCTGGGGCCACCGTTGAGGAGCTCCTCCCAACCATCCTCTCATTGACTTGGAGGGGCCAGGGGCACAGCTAAAATTAGAGCTCTTGTGTGACTTTAACAGATTCTGCTGTTACGAACTTTGCTCACTACGACTTCCTCTGTAACAGGAGAGCTGCTGTGACTCACAGAGGAGGCAGTCGCTCGCAGCTCTCTTTGCACCTGTCTCCACACACCTCTCCTGTGACCATCCCTCAGGTGTGGGATGTTCTGTTTTAAGTGAGACCAGGGACAGTCAGTGGCCAAGGCGCACTGCTCCCACAGCCCACTCTGAGTGCACACCCGCTGAGAAAGGGTCAGGTCGGCTTTTTAGACATTTGCATTTCGTTAAGTACCAAACCAGTAAGTCAGCAAGTACCTCAGTAACTGAGCTGTGTGGCTCACGTGAAACCTGATTCTTCTTGACTTGGAGGAAGAGAATATTCGGTTCTGTGGAGCAGCAGCGTTTATTTCCTTTCCTGACGTTCAGCTGCTCAAAGTGATGAGCATGTGTGTAAATTGTGACCTTTTCTGCTGAGGACCGTGGAGTTCTCCCGGCAGGATGATGGGGGGGTGGTGGTGGTGGTGGTGGTGCAGAAACAAGGCTCTGACAGAGGCTGCCCTGACGCACAGTGGAGGCACCTTGGAAGGTGCTGTGTTCCTGTCTCGAGTCTGTTCAGAGAACGGGGAGGAAGGCAGGGTGCAGTGGAGAGTTCGTGTCCTAGGCAGCTCTGCTCTCTTGACGTCAAAATTCAAAGAAAATTTGCCTGGAGTGCTTGCCTCATACTGGATTCTCTCTTGGAGTTTTAAGACCATCTAATAACTGAGCTTCCCCCGTCCTTGGAGAATTACTCCCCATCTTCCTATCCTCTTTAAAGATATTGTGAAATTCAACATCCTGGATTTAAAAAATACATTTGCACACTATTTAAAAATCTTTTAAAACTCATGTTTGACGTTTTATGAGTGGAAAATTAATTGGGTGAATTGATTTATTCCTGGTTGCAATGGCCATAGATCCCTTAAAAAAAAAAGGAAAGAAAACCGTCTCAAAGCCCTGAAATTAAAGAGCCTATGTGGATTGGGATTTGCACACATTTAACGGCCCAGCACCAGTTGTGACTACGTGGGTTGCCTGGCCTTGAGCTCTGTCGTGTCTGAGGCTGTCGGGGTGCTTGTTCGACCTCTGGACGTCATGTCAGCACTGGTTCGGCCGCTATGTGCTGAGTACCAGGCACCCAGCGTGGGCCAGAGTGAGAAAAGAGGACTCTGTCCTCCCTGCATGCACTTTCCTGGGCTTGTTTCTTTTTAAAAATTAAGTAGAAAGCATGAGATGCTGACTTGTGAGAGGAAGGGACGTGAGAGGAATGCCCACGTTCACTGAGGAAAACCAGGGAGCTGCTGACAGGCTGGGGGTTTCCCGTGCCCATAGGAGGAGGGTCTCGGGGAGAAGGCACAGCCCGGATCTGGCTTGTGGGAATGGAAGGAGACAGCCCGAAGCAGCCTCAGCATTTGGGCGGGGGCTTCAGCATGTCAGGTGGGTCACAGCCCAGATGATTCAGGTAGAAGGAGGTGCCAGCGGTCCTGGGCCTTCTCGCCTGAGTGTGCATTTTGACCGGCTCTGAAACGTTTTAAAATTCTAGTTTCTATTGATGCATAGTATTTGACATATTTTCAGAGTATTTGCGACATTGATACTTTCATATAATGTGTAAGGATCCAGTCGGGGTGATCGGGACGTCCCTCATCTTGTGTGTCTTTGTTGATGCTGGGAACGTTTGAATTCTTGTCTGGCTGTTTGGAAAGATATGGCGGAGTGCTATTAATCGTCGTCACCCTACTGACCTCTTGAGCTCTGGAACTCATCCCTTTTAACTGTATTTTTGTATCTGTTAATCAGCCTCCTTCCATCCTTCCCTCCCTCCTTCTCTGCCCGGCGTCTGGTAACCCAGTCTGCTCTCTACCTCCGTGACGTCCACCGTGATAGCTCCCACATGTGAGTGACAACTGGGGTGCTTGCCTTTCTGTGTCTGGCTTATTTTACTTAAAGTTACGTCCTCCCGGCTCATCGTTGTTGCCACAAAGGACAGGATTTTATTCTTTTTCTATGGCTGAGTGGTATTCCGCTTTGTGTATGCACCACACTTTCTGTATCCCGTCACCTGTCAATGGGCTGGGTCGGTCACACAGTCCGGCTGTTGAGAAGAGTGCTGCAGTGAACATGGGAGCTGTCGTTGGTTTCCTGTTTGGGGATGTCAGCCACTTTTGTGTTATCTCGAGCAAAATGCCCTCAAGCCCCCAGCGGAATGCCCATTTCCTCTCAGCCCCCTGCTTCCTGCTAGGACAGACACTCAGGAAGGAGCCTGAACCCGCAGGTGAGTCTGCCTCTAGTTGGTGCACCGACTGGACTGACCAAGTCGGGGGGGGGGGGGGGGGGGGGTGGGGTGGGGGCCGAGGGTAAAAATTAATGCTGATTGGTTCACATGAGAATTTAAAATGCCGTTGAATT
>CAUYQG010268764.1:0-26031 GCA_963574415.1 Tarsius wallacei
CCTTAATCCGTGACTGACCTATCCTATAAACCTTTTTCATCCTATGCTTATACCAATACCAAGTTAAATGATTCTATAGAAACTTAAATACTTATTCTACAAGCCAAAGTGGCCCATCCCAGAATGTTTGGAATGGGCCCAATCCAAAGTTCACAGTGGGCTACCTACAAGTAACCTAGCCACCTTCCTTCAACAAAATGGCTGTCTACACTTATATTTTAAAACTACATTCTACAATTTATACCTTATTCAACTTCAATAAATCTTAAAATCACGACCCAGGAGCCTGTGACCAGTACTAAGGCTCTAGATGTAACCCGAGTTTGAAATGTGTTGAATTAAAGCCGAAACCGCAGTCTTTGAGAAGCGGGAACAATGGACTCCCAAAGTAAGCCATGCCTGTCATATTCTCAGAGCTTTAAGTTTCACCAAAGTCCCTGTCAGTGGAACGTGCCAAACAGTAAGGGAAGGAAATGAGCCTTCAGCTCCTGAACTCATTCTAATGGTCTCAGGGTCCGCAGCCCGCCTGAATTTCTAAAGCTCAGGCGAGCCTCAATGCTGGCTCTCTACAATGAGGGTTTATGGAAATAAGTATCTCAATACAGAATGGAAATTAGTAAAGATGATTAAGGTTTTCCCTCATTATTTTCCAGAGTTACCTGTTGATTTCAGAATTCTTAATAGAGAAGATAAGAAGAAGTAGTTTACCTATGGTTGCTTACTTTTTTTTAAAACTACCCAGCATGAACATTTACAGTTTGAGGAAAGATGAATAAAAGCCAAATAGATACTGAATCAGAGTCTCCTTCTGCACCCCCACAAAAAGAACCTTAACAAGTTTACTATTTTATGATTTACATGTATTGTTTAGAGACGGGTCTCACAGTTGCCCAGGCTGGCCTTGAACTCCCGAGTTCAAGCAACTTTCCCAACTCAACCTTCAGAGTAGGTAGACTAGAGGCACTCACCACCACACCTGGCTTTACTATTTTAAAATAACTTGCCTGACTGCTTTGGAGAAGAGAATGAATTGCTATAAGTAACAGATAATAGCCCAGTGTACCATTTATCTTATGCTGTGGAACATTGTTTCATTCCTGAAAAGGCTGTAAGAGCTGTATTTACCTTTGTTAAACTATGTGTACAGAAAATAATTAACAGTGCTGGCTGTCTAAGGGCGAACTACATAGACCTGCTTTAATAGCTTAGACAAGGATAGATCATCACAGGCTAGGATACTCAGGAATTGGGACTCTGTGTGAGCCAGAAAGGATGACTGATCGTTTATGCTTAATCAACTAAGTTTCCAATGTGCCAGACAGTGTGTTAAGCTGTAAATGGAGTCTTACAACCCTTGAGCAATAAGAGAGATCCTGTGTTTTAGTGGAAACTGAGGCACAGACAGTTTAAGTAACTTGGCCCAGGTCACACAGCCAGTAAGTACTCTGCTTAAACACACAGCAGTCTTATCTTCCAGCCTTCACTATTCCCCCCGCACTGCGCTGCTTCCCTGGAATTCTGGGAGGTAAAAGGAAAGAGAAACACATTTTAGTAAGGAAGGAAGGGACATGGGAACTCAGAAGACACTTCTGTGACGATAGCTAGTGGATCATTCTAGCTAAAAGAGAATCTCTGTGTGGAAAGCTCATGAGAGATAAATTTGGAAAGACAGGTTGAGGTTAATTTGAGCATGGTATGGAATGCAGGCTGTGGGATTTGGGTTTGGAGTCCCTAAAGGAAGTCTTCCGATTAGGAAGTAACAGGGAATCCTACCTTGATGGGGTGGGTTAGAGATGGGGCCTGCAGACTGTGAAACCCTTTAGGAGATCGCTATAATGGGATGGAGCAGGGACGACAGCGCCTTCTGCCATGTTGTTAGCAGCAAGATTCGAAATTTAGGTATTTTTAAAACAAAATTTATTTATTTTTTCTTTTTTTGAGTCAGGGTTTTACTCTGTCCCCCAGGCTGGTGTGCAGTAACTCAGTCACAGCTCACCACAGCCTCAACTCCTGGGCTCAGGCGATCCTTCAACCTCAGCCTCCTAAATAGCTGGAACTATAGACATGCGCCACCACGCCCAGCTAATTTTTAATTTTTTTTTTGTAGAGATGAGTTTGTTCTATGCTACCTAGACTGGTCTCATACTCCTGGGCTCAATCAACCCTCCCAGTTCTGCCTCCCAAAATACTGGAATTACAGGCACAAACCACTGTGCCAGCCTAAACAAGATTTCTTAACACAAATCAAGATTAAATAAAAAGTAAGCATGCATCGTATCTAGTTTTCCTATCTACGCACTGTGCCAAATGAGAGACACATGAAGGGACTAGGGATGAAAAAATTGACCTGTGTGGATTGGAATAAATGGTAAAAAGGCAAATGGTTAACAGTTATCGTTAAGTATCTAAAGGCCATCATTTGGAAGGAGCAGCAGATTGATATTACATATTGCTGAAGCAACCAGGACTCTGAGGTGGAAATCCCAAGGAATAGGTATTTCAGCTCAACCTAAGTAAAAGCCACCAAAATGTTAGAACTGTTCAGAACCAGATGAAGTTCCTCAAAGTAGCCTTGAGTCATCGAGTCCAAACTCCCTGAAAACAAAACACACGGAACATTTCTGAAAATAGAATTCAAGCATTTAAAGAAGTTTGGATTCGATGACTCAAGGTTATTTTCATTACAGGCTTCTGTGATTTTGTGATGTGAGCCTTCTGAACATACACAGTGCTTTGTCTGAGGCTGTGAGGGTAGGGGGTACTGAGCTGTTGAGTCTGTTTCAGCCTTCCCTCGTTGTGCACATAAAAATGAAGGAGTCCCTAGGCTGGGTACAGTGGGTCATGCCTGTCATCCCGGCACTTTGGGAGGTAGAGATGAGAGCATCACCTGAGCCCAGGGGTTCAAGACTAGCCTGGGCTACTTGGCAAGACCTTGTCTCTACAATCAATTTAAAAATTAGCCAGCGTGGTGAGTGCATGCCTGTAGTTCCAGCTACTTGGAAGATCGAGGCAGAAGGATAACCTGAGCACAGCAGATCGAGGCTGCAGTGGCTGTGAGCATGCCACTGCACTCCAGCCTGGGTGGCAGAGTGAGAAACCAACTCAAAAAATAAAAATAAAAAATAAAGGCATCCCATGGATAAAGTCAACTTTATGGAGAGGGAGGAAGAAAATTTGTTTTCTTTCTTTTTTTTTTTTTTGAGTTGGAGTCTCACTCTGTTACCCAGACTGGAGTGTAGTGACACGTTCCCAGGCCCCGGAGCCTCGACCTGCTGGGCTCCAGCAATCCTTTCGCCTCAGCCTTCCAAGTAGCCGGAACCACAGGCATATGCTACCACGCCCGGCTAGTTTTTGATTTATTGTAGAGACAAGGTCTCGCCAAGTTGTCCAGGTGGGTCTTGAACCCACAGGCTCAGACAATCCACTCGCCTCGACCTCCCAAAGTGCTGGGCTTACAGGCGGAGCCATCAAGCCCAGTCAAAAACTTGTTTTCTTTGGGTTCTGGATCCTCTTTTTACAGCTTTTACATTTTAAGGCCTACAGTGTTTAGGAAGGGAAAATTTTGTATCATCGGATTGGTAGACTTCTCATCATGAAAGAGGGAAAGGGTAAAATGTCTTTATCCTCAAAGACAATTCAGAGACCAGCAGAGTAAAGGCCAAGAGAAAAAAAAAAGAGAAAAACAGTTTAGGTCATATTCTAAGTAAAGAACAAAGAGATGTAAACTTCTACCATGTGTGGCTTCGTGGTACAACATATATTTGTAGTTTTTATGTTTGCTTAGTAAGAATGTTTAGATGTGGTCAGAATTATATCATGGTTTTATAAAAACCAGAATGTTTCAATCAATCAAACATTTTGTTATGTCAGGAAAATTGCAAGTATTTAAGACTCTGTCAGTTAACTGGGGGTACGTATTTGGTTTTACGTGCTGCTGATTTTGTTTGGGTTATGGTATCATTTTAAGATTTAGCTGTTTTCTGCATGGCGGTAGCAGGAGACTCTTTGTAGCACTGCTTTTTAGCTTTTTCAAGCCAGTTTATTATATTTTTCCTTGTAACTTCCAGACTTTGAAAGCCTTGGTTATCAATGGCTTTTTTAAAGCAGCATTTTACTGACCCCCCCCCCATTAATTTTGATCGTTAGTTAGGCAAAAGCCTGTCAATTAGATGTCTCACTAATAATATATAAATTGTCTCTGAGTTCATCTATTCCACCCAAAGGCAGACAGACTCTATTTTGGCCTCAATAGCTTTCTATGAAAAGAATGTTGAAGTCCACTTGGCATTTTTTGTACTGTTGAAAATAGCTCACAAGTAACTCTACCCCACCCTCAGTGGCCCGCCTCTGCCTCACTATTAATTTTGAGACTCTTCAAGACAGTGAAGAACTCAGACTGGAAATCCTGGAGGAAGCAAGAGCAAGGAGGAGTGTGAAATTAGCTGCCAGTACCTTGCCTGTGATAACAAGGGACTTTCCCAAGTTTCATGGGGATTGAACAAGAAGGAAGAAAAGCAAAGACCTTTTTATTACTTCATTCAAATGCCAGCTATCATGGAGTCTCGCTAACTGTTGACCATTTGCGTTTTTATCATTTATTCCAGGAAGGTGCAGATAACATACTCTCCATTGTTAGACAAAGAACGGGATCTTTTGGGGATTGACCTGCAAGACTTGCTCTTTTAGAACAAGTGTTAAACCAAACAAGACTGGTAACTATCTGTTGGAAAAGGAGATGCAAATCTGTTCATAAAAGTTGTTCATTACAAATGGAACTACTTAGATCCTTGAGGTTTTACAACATGTTAAATGGGTCATCAGGATTGAATTGTGCTTCTTTGCCTGTAAACATTGGAATCTCATACATGCTCCTCTAAGACTGCAACCGCAGGAACACTTTTAATCCTATTCTTTTCACTAACTAAGCTTTGTATATCTGAACACAGTGGGATTTTAAAACCAATGGCTCACACCTATAATCCCAGCACTTTGGGAGGCAGAGGCAGGAGGATCCCTTGAGCCCAGGAGTTTGAGACCAGTCTTGCAGCACAGCAAGATCTCACCTCTACAAAAACAAACAAATGAAAGAAACAACAAACAATTAACCAGGCATGATGGTATGCGCCTATAGTCCCAGCTACTCAGGAGGCTGAGGCTGTGGTGAACCATGAGTGTGCCACTGCACTCCAGCCTGGGCAAGAGAGTGAGAGCCCAACTTAAAAAAAATAAAAACCGACGCTTCTTGAACTAAATTCTAAGGTTTATAGAAAAATGCTTTAATAGTAGCAAGGTATATTTAGACCTATATCTAAGTATAGTATCTCACTCTATTGATGTCTCACTCTGTTGCCCAGGCTGGAGCGCAGTGGCATGTTCATGGCCACTGTAACCTCAACCTGCTGGGCTCAGGCAATCCTTCCACCTCAGCCTTCCAAGTAGCTGGAACTACAGGCATGTGCCACCATGCCTGGCTAATTTTTTTATTTGTTTGTTTTGATTTATTGTAGAGACAAAGTCTCTCCAAGTTGCCCAGGCTGGTTTCGAACCCCTGGGCTCCAGCAATCCTCTCGCCTCTTTGCCTCCCAACGTGCTGGGATTACAGGCATGAGCCACTGCGCCCAGCTAGACCAATATTTAATAAGAATCTCTATTATAAACTTGAAGTCCGGGCACAGTGGCTCACCCTTATAATCCTAATACTTTCTCTGAGAAGATGAGGCAGGTGGATTGCTTGAGCCCAAGAGTTCTAGACCAGCCTGGGCAATATAGTGAGACCTCAGCTCTACAAAAAAAAAAAAAAAAAAAAAATTAGCTGTGCATGGTGGCACGCAACTGTAGTCCCAGTTATTTAGGAGACTGAAGCAGATCACTTGAACCCAGGAGGTCGAGGCTACAGTGAGCCATGATTATGCCACTGCACTCCAGCCTGGGTGACAGAGTGAGACTCCAATTCAAAAAGAAAAATAAAAGCATAATGAACATTTGTATACCTAACTCTGAATTGTATCCCACATCTTTGAAATAAAAAATTTAAATTAATTAATTGATTAATTGCTTAAAAACTTGATAGAAAGCATCAGAACTCAGAGACTGTTCAATGAATGCTGGAATAATTGGATACTAATTTGAAGACAAAGAGGTATTTAGCTCAAATCACATTGTATATCAAAACAAATTCCTAACAGTCTTCTAAAAAGTTTTTAAAGTTGGAATGTTATCTTAAAAAATCTGTAATGAGATTTTTTAGCTTGACTAGACAAAATTACAAATAAAAGATTATATATTTGACTACATAAAAATGAATACTGTAGTCAAAAATGGTGGCAAAAATCAAAATGCAAAATAGCATAGGACAAAAATTGCAATTAATATAAGAGACTATGATGACTATGATTGATATTTTTATTGTCTAAAACATTCTTATAATTTGATGAGGAAAAAACTTTGGCCTCAATACACTGCAAAAGATATTTGCAGGAATAAAAAAAGCAGAAATACTACCATCAAATGATATGGAGAGGTATTCCATATCAGTGAAAATGACACAATAAATAAACAAGCAAAAATTGCTTGAATGATTTTGCACAATGATGTTAGAATTTCCATGAAATGAGCCGGGCTCGGTGGCTCAGCCTGTAATCCCGCGCCTTTGGGAGGCTGAGGTGAGTGGATTGCCTGAGCCCGCGGGTTCAAGACCCGCCTGGGCAAGCGAGACCTCATCTCTACAATAAATCAAAAAAAAAATTAGCCGGGCGTGGTAGTGCGCGCCTGTAGTTCCAGCCACTTGGAAGGCTGAGGCGGAAGGATCGCCGGAGCCCAGCAGGTCGAGGCTGTGGTGGCCGGGAGCGGCCACTGCACTCCAGTCTGGGTGACAGAGTGAGACTTCAACTCAAAAAAAAAAAAAAAAAGAAGTTCCATGAAATGGGCTCTCTCATTGTGTCAGTGGTATTATATATCAGTGCAGCATTCTTAGAAAAATGCTTTAATAGTAGCAAGGTATACTGGTGTGTGTACTGGGGGTCTTTAAAATAATCATCCCTTTCGACTCACACATCACATTTAATGTGAGGACAATCACAGAAATGCATTTATCATAAATAGCAAAATAGTAGTTGAAAAACCTAAATATTCAGCAATCTCACCACAGTTAAGTAGAATGTGGGGCAGATGTTAAAAATGATTTTTAAGCAAAACTATCTAACAAATAGGCAATCCTGTATGATAACCAAATATATAATCTTAAAACCAGTATTTAATGATAGTATCACCACTCTGTTTGGTTTATCTTTTTCAACTTATGGAGCCAATTTTTTTTCTTTAACAATTTATATAACTATTTATTAGAATAAAAACATATTCAACCATAACCTGTTATGTTTGTTATGTAATTACAGCTATACTTAAAAATGGTAAGTTTATAGAAACATATTGGTTGCTTTAGAGCAATTGTATTGTTTCTGAAATTTTGGTAGTGTGCTGATAATACTTTCAGTTATCACCTATATATACCCATGTATACCTATACATTACACATATTTTTATTCATGAAGACAGTTGACTAGTGGAAGAAACTTGAATTCTAGCACTAGTTTATATGTGTGTACAAAGGGGCATTTAACTGCCATTTTCACATGGCTCCCTTTCACTTCCATTTTTTTCTTGCTATAATCCTGGGCCAGCACTATTCTTAGCTCTTGGGCTTATGTGTTTCAAAGGAGTATATTTGCTGTCATATCACAGAAAGCATTTCCTCTGTATACAAAGTCACCAGGAACATCAGGCTTACCCCATGATATCAAATTTTATTACTATTAGTTTTCAGTAGAATTGCAGTGCATCAGAGGGAAAAGTGAATTTGATTCAGGCATGTTTTGCTTTTTGAGCGTATCATACCTTGTGTCGGGACACGTCAGAGAAATTGCATAACATGAATATAATCTAATCATGTAAAACTTGTACTGTTGATAACTTTCTTCTTTTTTCAAGTCATTATTAAGAAGCTCAGAAGCAGTGCCATTTTTATAGAACAACAACAACTATTAAATCAGCAAGTTTTGGAGCAAAGACAGCAGCAGTTTCCAGAAGCACCCAGTACAAGGGAACTTATCAAGAATAACTACATGTCTTTTACCTTACTGTAGTAGATGAACTGTTGTGTCCAGAGTACAAGAAAAACATTGCCAACACGCAAAGTCAGATTATGAGTCCTTCAGTAGCTGGCGACCGAGAGGAGGCTTATGCCTCCAAAAACTCTCAGTTCTGAATGAAGTAGGGAAAGGGTTTTATAAAGGCAAAAACTGCTGAATAGGCTACAGAGCATGGGGTACAAACATCAGGTACATTAAGCTACGTGGCATAAAGCACAAACATAAAAATTATTGAAATTGAAAAGCATAATGTGCAAATGTTTACAAATAAATGTGGAACTTGTGGTTAGGGAGTTTCCAATATTTGGAGAAACCAAGGGTGTAGGCTCTCAGTCATGGCAAGATTACAACCTCTGATTACAGGAAAGCTACGTAGGGGGTCATTTTTAAGTTAAAGCAGCTAACACAGCTAATATGGAGAATCTGTTACAGTGTAAGGTTACTTATAATTAGCATAAGCTTTACAGGTACTTTAGAACATCTTTTTATACTTTATACATATTTACTCTAAAGATAAATAGAGTAGCATATGCCAACAGAACATGAACCTTTTCTGGAAATTGAATGTGTGCATTTGGGGATAAATAGGTATTGCACCTTGTGCATCTAATCCTCTCAGGTACCCTGAGTTTGAAGAAATCGACTTATTTTTCCAAAATGTAATTACAATGTTTTTTAAAAAATATCTTCCTCTTCAGCCGTTGTTACCAAAGGCAATGAAACAGTTACTGTCTTTGCAAGTCATGAAGTTAATAGATATTAATCTTGAATCACTGAGCTTAGTGGTTCTTTTCCAGGGACAGTTGGAAATGTTATAGGTATGTTTTTTGGTTGTCAGTGACCTTGAAAATTGCTAGGTTTTCAAGGAAATGCAAACATTCTGGAATTTCAGGAATACGAAATATTCTGCAGTCTGGGATAGTTCAACACACTATGTCAAAGAGGTAAGCATATTTTATATTTATAAGGAAAGTGATCATTGTTTAATGTCTGTGAAATTAGAATGTACAGTGGTTTTCAGAGATATGCTGGTAAAGTCTAAGACAGGGATGACATTCACTGGGACAGATGCATCTCCTGCTGTTGGCTTCTCTAGTTCATGTTACCTGCTGGTGCTGATCTCTTTTAAAGCTGTGCTGACGTTCTAAACAGTATAAATCTCAGCCCACCGATTCCAGGACAAAATGAATTTTCTTATACCCATTTTTCATTAAAGAAAATGAAAAAGAGATAAAGAGATCCTTTTCAAAAAGGAAATCTTGAAAATAAGAATTAACACTCCAGCATTTTGTCATTGTTTTTCAAAATTGAACTATTTTAGACTGTGCTATTTCTAAGTAATGTTCAAAAGTGATAGGTAGGATACTTTTTTCTTGTATTTTCTCCTGGAAAACTTTTAAAAAGGTAAACCCCCACCAATAATAATAAATCAAATGTCAAGAAAGTATATTCAGTGTTAGGAAAATAAATGCTTATTTCTCAAGGTTAACTGCAAAAAAATTTGTTACTTGTTTTTTAAACTTTGAAACATATATATTTATATAGTTAAACTTAGCCATGGCTGTTTTAAGAAGTACAGGTAAGAAGTCTTTGTTAATTTTTATGTGTTTTATATCCACATAGCTGTTCAAAAACGCATTTACCACAATTATCCATTAAAGCCCAATTGTTGACCCTTGAGTTATATCATTTCCTTATTCTGTTCTTTAGTTTCTTCTCATTGGATGCAGAAAAAATCATCTCCTATTTGCTACTATTAGTTCATCTCACACCAACTGGGTTAAGCGCTTTATTGAGTCCCTGGAGCTTATGTTAACTTCTGTGGTGAGAATACCCAGCTTGTGCTTCTTCAGATAGAATAAAACAAACAGGAAAGAAGGAAAAGAAATAGGCCAGCGAGAGGTGAATGCACAGACAACGGACTGGATTTCTATATTAGTAAGGATGCGGTGATGACTGGTAGCTATCAAACCCTCGCAGATAACTGAGAGGCTCAGAGTCTTTCCCCCAGGATATTTCTAGAATAAGACACCTGGCCAGTCACATGAACTTGGATAGAGGAATGGAGGAATAGGACAGTGTTCGATCACTGCCACATTAGAAACTGTTTTACTTTATAAAACCATCGATAAAATAGGAATGCTTATTTTGGGTAGGTTTGCTGCGTGTCCCGGTTTTCACTCTTCCATGTATCCCTGACATTTACCATGTGACTTTGCAACTCCTCCTATCCCCTGGACTTGAGTTTATTCACCTATTCCTTAAATCTGGTCAACAACCCTGAATCGTACCCCACATCTTTACAATAAAAATTTTTAAAAAAAGAACACTTTGTGGAGAGAGGCCCTGCTGATCGGAGCAGCACATGATGATGGGGCTGACTTGAGCAGTGTCAAGAACGACCCTCTCATACCACCTGGCCAAAAAACAGTGGCCCATCTCCAAGTTGGGGGGTCACATGAACTGGGGAGTTTGGGAGTGGCTTTCTTCTGTCCGTGAATATGTGCACAAAGCTCGGTTTACTCAATGTGCTTTCCTTATGTTCTACTGCTTTATAAAGTCACATCCCGTCAGAATCATCATTAAAGTTCACTGTCAGGATCAAATGTAAAGGTTCTAGCACCGTAAAAGCCCAATAAGGAGTTACAGATCCCAAGGGAAACTGCAAGATGAGTCAACCCCGACACACTCACTGTGAGTACAAGCACTAAATTCTTTCTCATTCTGAGAGGGGAGGACTTCCCACGGTCACTCCATCTCCAAATAGGGAGCAAAGGTTTCTCTTAGCTTGGGCACGCTCTGATTCCAGATTGTTGGAGGCAGGAAGGACACTGAGTGGTCCAAACTAAACGGAGAGTCCAGATGGGTGGACAGAACACCCTGGAATTCCACCCAGCCAGGACCCAGAGACGGAAGTTAAGAGCTGTTATCAGCCACATGGGCCTTCATCAAAGCCCAGGACACCACTGATCCCCTCAGCCTCCTCCTCAATCCAAAGCCCAAGACGGGAGGCTCTTTGGGAGGGAAGGACAGAAGCTGGTGAAGGCTGTGCTGTGGCCCGGTCCTTGGAGCCACGCCTAGCAATACAGTCAGAGCGCTGAATATGATCTCACCTAGAAACAGGTGGCACTATTTTAAGAGGAGAGCCTCTGAGGGTGGTTTAAGGTACCTACTCTGAAACTTTATCTCAAGAGTGTGGAAGGCATGCCAGTGTGCAGATAGACTAAAGATCTAGATGGACACTGGGGTTTTCAAGCACCACATGAAAACTTTTTAAAAACTGCAATTGCTTAGAATAGTACATGTTTTTGTTTTTGTTTGTTTGTTTGTTTGCTTGTTTTAATTAGAGGCCTCACTCTGTCACCCAGGCTGGAGTACAGTGACATGATCACGGCTCACACATCTTCAACCTCCTGGGCTCAAGTGATCCTCCCACCTCAACCTCCTGAGTAGCTGGGACTGTAGGTGTGTGCCACCCTGCCTGGCTAATTTTCTTGATTATTTTTTGTAGAGACAAGATCTTGCTATGTTGCCCAGACTGGTCTCAAACTTCTGGGCTCAAGCAATCCTCCTACCTCAGTCTCCCAAAGTGCTGAGATTAGAGGCATAAGTCTGTACATATACTAAGCCTTTAAAAGAGCTACTGTGTCTAGAATGGACCAAGCACTCCACTTATAACCATCTCCATGAAAAATGATCACCTCGTTTTTTTTTTCTGGTAATTTTTGAGATTAAACATGGAAACAAACTTTGTTTCCCTCAATACATAAATGTCCAAACTGCATGTACAGGCACAGTTTATGCAAAGGCCCTGACAGAACCATACCCAGCTTTCCAAAGTAGGTGCATGGGGTCAATCACCCTGTGTATCCTACCAAGGGCAAAAAGCTGCAACTTTTCTTTTCTTTCTTTTTTTTTTTTTGAGTTGGAATCTCACTCTGTCACCCAGACTGGAGTACAGTGGCACACTCATGGCCACTGCAGCCTCAACCTGCTGGACTCAGGAGATCCTTCTGCCTCAGCCTTCCATGTAGCTGGAACTACAGGCACGCGTCGCCATGTCCGGCTAATTTTTTGATTTATTGCAGACATGCTGCTGCTGCCCAGTTGAAGCTACCACGTTTGGCTCCATGATTGCCTCTGTCTGGCCATGTCAAGCCTGAACTCTGTCCCATCCATATGCCAGGAGTTAGCCAGGCGTGGCATTGATTTGTGTTACCCAAGCATCAATCCATTTTGCCAGCAGACTTGACACTTGTCCTTTTTCTGTTAGTCTATTTAGGGTAGACTGGAAAGAAGTCTTTCTATCACTTGTTTTTTAGTTCTATTGTCTGGATTTGTCTCCCATCCAAGGATGAACCAGGCCCGACGCTGCTTGTGCACGATCAGACAAGATTGGCACTTTCAGGGTGGTATGGCTGTAGACTGTTGTCTGAATTTGTAAGTGCTAATATACCTGTGCTTTGCAGCTGTGTGGGTCATCTCCAGGAAGAGGACTGCCACAGTCTTTGATTGTCTTTTTTGTTCTAGAAATAATGGCCTTATAGTCTAGACTGAAGCCTACTATGATCCAAGTATTCCTTACCAATGGGGCACTCTTTTTGGCCTATCAGTCCAGCAGGAAGTTTATGATGAGCCAGTGTGAAGCATACTAGCCTGTCCCAGTGGGTCTGGATCCAAGTGCAGGTGACTGAGGACGACAGTTCATCTTAGGGCTTCCTGGAGTACAAAACCAGCGTGGAAGTATTTTGATTTCTTGGGAATTTTGTTGTGTCCTCCATTCTGCTTTAAATCTTAAACTGTATGGAAGGACCTGAATGTTAATCATGTCATGTCTGCCCATAATTGTATTTGATGGAAAAGTTGCAGCTTGAGCCAGGTGCAGTGGCTCACACCTGTAATCCCAGCAATCTGGGAGGTGGAGGCGAGAGGATTGTCTGAGTCCAAGGGTTTGAGACCAGCCTGGGCAACATAGCTAGACCTCATTTTTACAAAAAAAAACTAGCCAGGCATCAGTGGCATGTGCCTGTGGTTCTAGCTGCTCAGGAGGCTGAGGCAGAAGGATCTCCTGAGCCCAGGAGGTCAAGGCTGCTGTGAGCTGTGATCACACTACTTACTGCACTACAACCTGGGCAACAGTGAGATCCTTACTCAAAAAAAAAAAAAAAAAAGATTGAATTAGATAAGAGAGGTATAAGTGCTTTGTAAAACTTCATATAATATGCAAATTTAAGCAGGAGCTGCTACTGGTAATGAACAAGATATCTGTGCTCTATCTGGGACACAAATTAAACAAATAGTTTCTCTGTTCCTGTACTCTCTCTTTGAAAAATCAAAACAAAGACATCTATATGCCAAGTGTTCAGATCTCTCCTAGATGATAGGGAAATAGGTTTCCACTCACCTTCATTTTTCACAACACTTACAAAGGTGGTGATAAATCCTGCCTGTTTTCCTGACATGGAAAGAACTTGAATTCTGGATTTGATCAAATCCACGGGGTACACAGCCAGCCAGAGGTAAATTCCACCAACTCCACCACTTAACATCAAAGGAACATGGCCTAGAGAAAAAAACAGTCCATGGTATCTTATCTCAAGAATAGCTGATATGACACTTCCAGAGGTCACCTAAGTATTTTAATATTTCAGTACCCAATAGCTCTGGTTCTTCCTTTACAATTAAAAACCAAAATGGTCTTATGAAACACAGCAAAGTCTGGGAGCTTGATTCATCCCAGAATAGATCCAACACACCGGAGAGATGGTTAAGAAAAACTCATGTGAGCCTAACATTGCACACAATTGTGCCAAGAAGCTAGACACGATACGCTACAAAGAACTACAACTTTCATTGTTCTTAAAATACTTTCAAGATGACCAAGGTTTAAGCTTATCATAATAGGATTTGTAGCTGATTTCACCATGAGAAAAGAAGTCTCTGTATGTCTTCTCTCCTAAAATGAATGCAGAAAAATTAACACATTATTCCAGTAAGGAAGCCTGGGATGCTTAACTTGAGCCCAGTTTTGAGGAAACCTCCGAGTCAAGAGGAAGGCTGTTAGCGAGTGCCCCAGAACCCATTCTGGCACTCAGAACCTTCCACATGCCGGGAGGGCACTGCCATGGGTCAGGTGGGCACAAGGAGCAGAGAATCCACAGAAACCACACTTTATTTAACTTTTGAGTCAGGGTGTCACTCTGTCACTGCACTCTGCAGTGACATGATCACAACTGACTGCAGCCTTGACCACCTGGGCCCAGGTGATACTTCCACATCAGCCTCCCAAGCAGCTGGGACTACAGGCACATACCACCATGCCCAGCTAATTTTTTTTTTAGTAGAGATTAGGTCTTGCTATGTTACCCAGGCTGGTCTTGAACTTTGGACTCAAGCAATCCTCCTGCCTCGGCCTCCTAAAGTGCTGGGATTATGGTGTAAGCCACCCTGCCTGGTAGAAACCACTTTCAGGGAGCAGACACCATCATACCCAGATGCTGTCAATGCAGACATATTTACATCTTTGGATCTCCCTGATACAAAACATGATCCACTCAGTTCATAGCCACCAAAGAAGAAGAAATAGCCAGGTACTTCTCGAAGCAAAGTGCTGGAGAGTCCATGGTAGAAGCCCAAGGGGCCATGCTTCCTAAAGATACGCTTCACTACAGACCAGACTGTACTGGGAGGAGACACAGAGTGAGAGGTGCAATTATGGCAAGCAAACGGGGGAGGAAGCAAAGACAGGGATGTTCACACCCAACGGCAGACCTTCTCAAGCACTCTAAGGGAGCAGGTGACTGTCAAAGAGGAAGCAGGAATTCTGAGAATAAAAGGCATCCTTCTTTGGAAAGGAAATATCTCAGAGAAACATAAATACAGTCATTTTAGAGCGAGTGTTGCCACCTAAATTATCAGTAAAGAAATTTTATTAAAATGGAAAGCCAGGTGCAATGGCTCACACCTGTAATCCCAGCACTTTGGGAGACCGAGGAAGGAGGATGTCTTGTATCTAGGAGTTAGAGACCAGCCTGAGCAACATAGCAAGACCCTGTCTCCACAAAAAAATGTTTAAAAGAAGAGTCAGGCATAGTGGTGCATGCCTGTAGTCCCAGCTACTTGGGAGGCTGTGGAGGAAGGAATGCCTGAGTCCAGGAGGTCAAGGCTGTGGTGAGCTGTGATTGTACCACTGCACTCCAGCCTGGGTGGCAGGTGACCCCGATTCGAAAAGAAAAAATCAAAATGAAGTAAAGGCCACAGCTTTAAACAATGATTTCTTGTTTTTTTTTCCCTTGAGTTGGAGTCTCATTCTGTTGCCCAGGCTGGATTGCACACTCACGGCCACCCCAGCATCAACCTGCTGGGCTCCAGCAATCCTTCCGCCTCAGCCTTCCAAGTAGCGGAACTACAGGCACGTGCTACCACACCTGGCTAATTCTTTATTTATTGTAGAGACGAGGGCTCGCCAAGTTGCCTGGGCTGGTCTTGAAGCCGGGGCTCAGGCAAGGCAAATCCACCCGCCTCAGCCTCCCAAGGTGCTGGGATGATAGGCTGAGCCATCGAACCTGGCCTGAGTTTCCTGTTGAGGGCCTCTAAAGTCTCCATCAGCATTCTGAACCAGCCGGTCCCTTCCCGTAGCACCGCTTTGGGTGAACGCAACACAGAATCCAGTTCTGCCTGGTTAACCTGCCCTCCAATCCAAGTCTGAGCCTCAAGCGATCATAAATGCCTTATGTGGCCACCACTAGGCCACAGAGACAAAGTCAACTCAGCCAGGTGCCGAGGCACACACCTGTAATCGCAGCACTTTGGGAGGCCAGGGTGGGAGGATTGCTTGAGCCCAGGAGTTTGAGACCAGCAAGGCCTCATCTCCTCAAAAAAGTTAAAATTAAAAATTTTTTAAAAACCAAAGTCAACTGACACTCACTTTCTTGCAAGGTGTCCGCCTGCCTAAGCCTTGTGATATAACTATTACCATCTTTAAGTTACCTTAAACTACTTCCAAAGACCATATGGGCAGCTTCCAGGTGCTGCTAATGGTCTATTTGTTAATCTGAACACTGGTTACAAGAGCACATAAATTGTGTGACTATTTATAGAACCACTCACTTATGACGTGTAGGAATGTTCACAATAGTGTGTGCGTGTGTGTTTCAAGAAAAAATGTTACCAGCCCGGGGAACACAGTGAGACGGTGTGCTTACTTGTGGCCTTTGGCTACCTTTCCCAATGCCTCCATCTCGTACATGGTCTGCAGCCGGCACTTCACAAGCTTGGTGGGGCAAAGCAACAGCGCGGCAAAGGCAGAGGCCAAGGACCCAGCAGCTGCATTCTGCAGATCACTGAAAGCACACACACGCAGCCAGCCATCGGCTGCTTGACCCGTCCAGCACACACCAAGCCAAGGGCACCTCGGCGATAAGGGAGCCAGGTACTGTGGCCTCTACATGTAGTCCCAGCTACTCGGGAGGCTGAGGCAGGAGGTTCGCTTGAGCCCAGGAGTTCCAGGTCAAAGGGCACTATGATCTATGATCATACGTGTGAATCGCCACTGCATTCCGGCCTGGGCCACACAGCGAGACCTCGGCCTCTCAAAAGGAGGCTTCTGGAGAGGCCTTAGGGAACTACGGTCCCGGCAGTCGCTCCTGGCTGAATGTGGAGCGTGGAAGATGGCCCGAGACCTAGTTTTGTTTAAGGCCTAGAGACAAAAACACTGAGGGGTTAGTGGCACGTGCTTTCCAGAGGGAGGCCTGCTCCACACCTGGATGTCTCAAAGGCCTTGGTCGGAGGAGGCTTTCTTTCGGGAGGAAGACGCCACGAGCAGTCCCCTCTTCCTTTTGGTTTTAGAGAATCAACCTTAAGCCCACGGACAGAAGTGAGCCGGGCGCGCACATAGGTCTGCACTGGCCCGCCTGCCCTCCTGACTTCACTTCTTCTCTTCTGTTAAAACCAAGGCCTGAAACTGTTTCTGTTGTCTTAGAGGCAGCTGCAATCTGTAGGGAGCGGATGAGTGCTGACCAGACAGCAGGCCTCGAGCAAAGGCAAGGCCCCAAGCGAAGGCAATGCCCCGCTTGGTTGCTCTGCACCCCAGCGAAAGAGCAAGGGATGCGGCCTGCGACACGGAACAGTGTCTCAGATGCCCACACATCCAGGGGCACATAGTACTGATAAAGCCTTGGCGACAACAAGATAGCCATGGAACAGCTTGACTTTTAGGTAGCAACAAAATTCCACTATAGCTCCCTCATAGACCTTGAACACCTCCCAACTTCCTTTGTGCTTGATTATAAAATAAGCGTGCTGAGTTAGGTCAGGGCCAGTTCTCCTCCGTCAGAGGAATGTGTCCCACCTGGCCCCAACTTTTCTTTATGTCTTTGTGTCTGTGTCTTAATCTCTCGCCGCTCTCTCAAGGCAGCCACGGGCCTCAACACAGATCCACATCTGGCCACCCTTGGAGACTCTCTGTCAGCCCACTGACTGGCAATAGTCAACTGGAGTCATTAACCAGAGATGGCTAAGGTTGCCAGAACAAAGGTGGTAGTCAATGAACGTGGAAGTCGATTCAGCCTAAGATGAGACAAAAGGT
Source organism: Tarsius wallacei (assembly GCA_963574415.1). Classification (NCBI taxonomy): domain Eukaryota; kingdom Metazoa; phylum Chordata; class Mammalia; order Primates; family Tarsiidae; genus Tarsius; species Tarsius wallacei. Next base: position 17,734 of record CAUYQG010268764.1, read on the forward strand.
TATCCCCCAAAGTCAGTCTCCAAAACCTCTTGGTTCTGCATCCTTCTAATCCCTCTAGGCTTGGACCTGCAGTGGACTTTGGCTTTCTAATAAATACTTTCATCTGCCATGGCACAAAACAAGGCATGGGCTCCTGGTTCTGTAAAGAACCAGAGGCAAGACAGTGACAGGCGCAGGACGGTTAGAATCAGGCGCAGGACGGTTAGAATTATCGACAGGCACAGGACGGTTAGAATCATCTCATTGTCATCCAGTCAATAAACATGCACCCTGAGCCTCCTGCTGTGTGAGACCCCATCTGGCCAAAGGTCAAAAGCAGGACACTGCTGGTTCCTATTCAACCCCAAAGCAGACAAACATTAAACACATGGAGAGTCAGTGGGCTCCCACAGGCAGTCCTTTCCTTTCACTGCTCTTGACTTTCTTTTTTAAGTAAGAGTCTCATTCTGTTGCCTAGGCTGGAGTTCAATGGCACAATCACAGCTCATTACAGCCTCGACCTCCTGGGCTCAGGCGATCCTTCTGGATCAGCCTCCCAAGTTGCTTGGATTACAGGTGTGCACCACCACACTTAGCTAATTTTAAAAAAAATTTTTTTTAGAGATGAGGTCTTGCTATGTTGTCCAGGTTGGTCTCAAGCAACCCACCTGCATTGGCCTCTCAAAGTGCTGGAATTATAGGCATGAGCCACTGCATTGAGCCACTGCTCTTGATTAATCTTCTCTCAAGGTCTGACTCCTAGCAAATATTCCAGCACCCCTCCCCCCAACTGTGGTTTGCTGAAAAGAAGACTTGGCAGGGGCTCAGAAGACATGGGTCCGAGTCCTCAGCCAGGTCATCCTGAGCGTGTCGAGGCCTGCACCTCAGTTTTCCCATCGGAAAGACAGAGATAACACCACCTGCTCGCTCTTCTCACAGGACAACAGTGAGTGTTACAAAGACAGACAGACGTGTGTGTCAGAACTTCGCAGACTCCAAGACAGTATCTCCTCGGCAGGTAACAAGTCAACACGGCTCTTCAGGACAAGAAAGAAAAGGTTTCACGCTCAAAAAAGATCAGAGTGCTGGATTGGACAGCACCGAACAACAAGATTTCTCTGCTGCAGCACTCCTGAACATGTTTAACAAAATAACAAGTGCCCGTGGAATAAATGTGCCCATAGTGTGGCCTCACGAGAGAGACACTAGGGCTGGGTGTGGTGGCTCACGCCTGTAATCCCAGCACTCTAAGAGGCCAAAGAGGGAGGACTGCTTGAGCCCAGGAATTCAAGACCAGCCTGGGCAACATAGTGAGACCATGTCTCAAAAAAAAAATCAAAAAATTAGCTGGGCATGGTGGCGTGCACCTGGAGTCCCAGCTACTCAGGAGGCAGCAGCAGGAGGATGGCCTGAGCCGGGAAGTCAAGGCTGCAATGAGCCGTGATCGTGCCACTGCACTTCAGCCCATGCAAAAGACCCCAACTCAAAAAAGAAAAAGAAAGAAGAGAGAGAGACACTAGGAAGCACTTCCTAACCCTCTTGAGGGCACTGAGCAGCTCAGGTCCTGGAGACAGCAACAGCGTGGGAAACGCAGCAGGCCGTTTTCTCCCTCAGAAAGGCAGCAGGCTCGGATCTGCCTGTCCTCTGCACACAGGCCAAGAGAGGAGGGGCAGGCAAGGCCAGACCCCTAATAGTGCCCCCCCTGCCAGGCGGCAGAAGTCACCATCCTTGTCCTGTGGCCACTGGAGAGGGCACTGCTCCTCCTCCAGTCCTGCCAGGGCTGCTCGCTGCGTCCTGTCTTCCCTCCCCACTGCGTCCTTTCCTAAGGAGGATGGAGCGCTAAACTCCAGGCTTCCTCCCTCAGACTGTCCCTCAGCAGGAACAGCACTTCGGCTGCCAGTCCCTTTGTTTGTGCTCTGCCGCCCTGTGGGGTGCCTGGCTCCCTTCTCTCCTTCTTCCCTCCTTCCCTTCTGCCCTCTCTGTGCTGGAGGGTCTTTGGGGTGGGTGCTCAGCCCTCCTCTCTGCCTCCACCCACTTCTCTACCTGGCCCCAAACCTTTAAAAAACAAGCTCCACCCCTCACGCTCTAATTCCTTCCTAAAAAGGGCACACCTCCCTTTTCCCATCTCCACACACTGCAGAGAACACTTCTGTACACAAGGAACCTACATGAGTCGCTGACACCTGCCACTGCAGCCGGGTTTCAAATTCCTGCCAATACACCACGACTGCCCTTTGCCATCCTGACGCTTACAGAATAACGTTTGAGGCTGGGCATGGTGGCTCACACCTGTAATCCCAGCACTTTGGGAGGCTGAGGCAGGGGACTGCTTCAGCCCAGGAGTTCAAGACTGCCTGGCCAACATAGCGAGACCTCGTCTCTCTAAAAAAAAAAAAAAAAAATCTAAGAATTAGCCAGGTGGGGTGGTGCACACCTATAATCCCAGCTACTCAGGCGGTTGACATGGAAGGATCCCCTGAGCTCAGGAGATCAAACCTGTGGTGAGCCATGATTGTGCCACTGCATTCCAGCCTGGGCGACAGAGTGAGAAATCGACTCAAAAACAAAAAAGAGAAAACAATTTTTAAAATGTGGTTGAAAAAATAATAACTTTTTAAAAATTGAGACAGGGTCTCACCCTCTCACCTAGGCTAGAGTGCAGTGGCACGATCATAGCTCACCGTGACTTGAACCCCCAGGCTCAAGCGATCCTCCCTCCTCAGCATCTCAAGTAGCTAGGACTACAGTCACGTATCAGCACACTCGGCTGATTTTTTTCTTTCTTTATTTTTGTAGAGCTGATGTCTCACTTCGTCACCCAGGATGGTCTCAAACTCCTGGGTTCAAGGGATCCTCCCGCCTCAGCCTCCCAAAGTACAGGAATTACAGGGGTGAGCCACCGTGCCTGGCCCAATGGTCTTTCTTTAAACAAAGTGTTGCAACCTTGACTCACCTCAGATCTCTGCCTGCTTGTCTAGTCCGGGCACTCTCCCCACCACCTGCTGGCAGAAGCCATAGCACATGAAGAGGACGGAGTTCTCGGTGATGTTGGTGATCAGCACTGGGGGGGGGGGGGAGTCCCTTGCAGAAGCCGTGGAAGCCCACCTGGGAGTAGGTCTTCGGGCAGCAGTCAGTGAGGCCCCGGTACAGGCCAGAGACCGCCTGCATCTTCACTTTCATCACGTCAAAGGGCTGTCAGCATACACACCGTGCCCCCTGGAGCAGGACCGAAGACAGCTCGAGTGCGGGCTAGGTTTTGCAGTGTCCAGCTTCCGTGATCCACAGATAGGAGGCACAGGCAGCCCACCTAGGGCTGACCCTCGCTTCAGCTCATTTCAAACTTTGCCCCCAAATCCTTCCAGCCGGATCCAGTAGACAACTAACAGCGGGTCCCGAGGGACCCTGCACCTCAACCCCGCCCTGAAGGAGCTCACACTCCCGCAGGGGAGACAGTTGTCACCATCGCAAGATGCAACCATGCGGTGTGTGCTGGAGCGTCATGACAGGGTCAGAGGGACCTGGGCTGATGCCGGGTCTACTGTGAGATCCTGGATAAGCCACACCACTTCCAAGCCTCAGTTTCTCCTCCATGCCACTCACGGGGCTCAAGGGAGGGTTAGATTAAAATGGAGGAGCTGGGTTTAGCATCGTTCTGGCCACGCAAGTGAAAAACCAGCCGTCACCGTGCCAGAGAGAGAAACAGAAGCCATGTAAAGGTGGGACTGAGGCCCGCAGAACAATAACAAAGAAAACAGAGAGTCTGGGTAATTAATCCCTGAGGAGCTAAATATTTGACTCGATGGAAAAAATCCTTTTTTTTTTTTTTGTTAGAGTCTCACTCTGTTGCCCATGTTAGAGTACAGTGGCACAATCACAGCTTACCATGCCTCCACTTCCTGGGTTCAGGCGATCCTTCCACCTCAGCCTCCTGAGTAGCTGGGACCACACGCGCACACCAGCACGTCCAGCTAACTTAAAAAAATTTTTTGTAGAGACAAGGTCTCACTGTATTGCCCAGGCTGGTCTCAAACTTCTGGGCTCAAGCGATCCTCCCACTTCTGCCTCCCAAAGTGCTGGGATTACAGGCGTAAGCCACCACACCCGGCCTGAAAAACCCTTTTAATTTGAACTCTACCAATGAATGACTTGTGCTTTGATAGGGAATGGACTGAAATTTACTTTGGCTTCACATAAATCTGATATTTATGTATGTTTTTACTGTAAGAATACAAGTAGAATGGAGGTTCTGTGTCCCTAATGGGCATCCTTCACCCCCAGCAAAGGGGCTTGTCCTCAGAAGTTAGCCTGTTTATGCTGGCTCTCCCTCCATGAGGAGCATCCCTGTGTTGTCATCACGGGGAGAAATGACCGCCCATCGTGATCAGGAAGAGTTGCAGTGTATATGAGGGCCCCACACAAGGAGAAAAACATACCCACCAGCCAACGTCCTACGTACCAGGCCCCCAATAGTACTGTTGCTCTAAAATTGACTGTCAATTGCAAATGTGGCACCCCAATACTATATGCACATAAATAGGGAATGGCAAGCCTTTTAATTCTATCACAATCAATCCTAGGTCTTCAGCAGACTGACTGATAAACACAACATGTCCGAAGTTGAGACTGGGCATGGTGGGTCACACTTGTAATCCCAGTACTTTGAGAGGTCAAGACCAGAGGGTTGCTTGAGCCCAGGGGTTCGAGACCAGTCTGGGCCATATAGTGAGATCTTGTCTCCACAAAAATCAAACAAATTAGCCAGGTGTGGTGGCGCACGCCTGCAGTCCCAACTACTAGAGAGACTGAGATGGAAGGATTGCCTGAGCCCAGGAGGTCGAGGCTGCAGTGAGCTGTGACTCTGCCACTGCACTCCAGCCTGGGTCACAGAGTGAGACCCCGACTCAAAAAGAAAAAAAAGTTGAGACGGTCATGCGGTTAAATGCCTTCCTACTGCAGAGACCGAGGAATGAGCCCAGAGCCTTCATGTGGGACCAAGAGGAGGCCGGAGCAGGCAAAGGGCTGCTTCCTTCTCAGTGTCTGTGTGGCATGGTGAGGAGGGGACGGGGCCTGAGGCCCAGGGCTGCAGCTCACTTCCATGGCAGGGCGAGCAGCTGACCCAAAGGCATGCAATGAGCAAGGTGCCTCAGGGCGGATCCCAGCCAGCCTTCGCTTCCCTTCTCCTGGGGCCAGGACCTTCCTTGCGGGCTGTAACCAGGGAGCAGTGCCCTGGCCCGGTGCCCTTTATCAGTGTCTGTGACACGCCGTCTCCAATCTTCCTCATAAGCATCCTCAGCCCACCTCTAGTGCTTGAAAAAACACTTTGCTCTTTTCTGAACAACAACTCATTTTTCACAATCGAGCAAACGACAGGATGAGGAGCGGCGAACCCCGACCTCGTGGATCTCTCGGGCCTCCCACTCCAGAGCTGCAGACTGGGGTTTCCCTTTGGCCATATGAGCATTCCAGCTCCTGTCTCCTCTGGCCCTGAGATATCAAGGACTCTGGAGAACTAAATCAGCACCATGCACCGCCAGTTCCATCACCTGCCTGCGGGTGTGGTTCCTGCTCTTTCTGTACCTCCAAGGTGATCATTCAAAAGGGCAGCCTGCCACAGCACTGCTGGCAACACCTACCTGTGCCAGTTCCCACCTGTGCAAGGAATCCTCCGTCTGCCCTCGGGCTTACACTCCCAGCTCAGCCCGAGCTGACCACTCCCGGCAAATTCCACCTCCTGCCCTTTCCTTTCATGGCTTTCAGACACACTCCAGGCCGGGCCCGGTTGCTCATGCCTGTGATCTCAATACTCTGGGAGGCCGAGGTGAGAGGATTGCCTGAGCCCAGGGTTTGAGACCAGCCTGGGCAACTTGGCTAGACCTCGTCTCTACAACAAATCAAAAAATGAGCCCCTGTAGTCCCAGCTACTTGGAAGGCTGAGGTAGAAGGATCACCTGAGCCCAGCAGGTCAAGGCTGCAGTGGCTGTGAGTGTGTCACTGCACTCCAGCCTGGGCAACAGAGTGAGACTCCAACTCAAAAAAAGAAAAAAAGTCACACTTCATTATCGGTAGCATTTCTAAAGGGGGCCAGGGTGTCCTCCTTCCTTTCCCAGTGCTAGTGCAGTCAGTGGCATTTCCCTGGAGAGATGGCAAGGGGCTTTTTTGCACTATAAGACTCCGAAGACTGCCAGGCTTGGAGTGAAGCCCCATGTCCCTGCATATCCCAGTCGTGTGACAGCAGACAAGGGACCTCAGCTCTGAGCAGAGACGTTTCCCAGCTGCCCCGGGGACATCCTCACACCTCACCCTGGCTCACAAAATTATATTCATAACGAGCACTACCTTTTGCCATGCTCTGAACCAAATTCCACTTCCACAAGATGGACTCATTCTGAGGTTAGAGTCTAGTGGTTCCGCAATGGGGAGAAAGGTCATGTGTTCACACCACTCTCACTCAGTCTCACGTCCAAGGTACTTGAGGAACACAGAGGACCCAGTTTCATCTGGGATCACTGCCATGGGTTGCTGATACAGGGACACATTCTGAGAAATGCATTGTTAGGTGACTTTGTCACTGCGTGAACATCATAGAGCACACTCACACCAACCTAGACAGTAGGTGACACAGCTGGCTGTATGGTGTGGCCCCCGGCTCCCAGGCTGCACACCTGTACAGCATGTTACTTGCTGGATACTGGAGACAACTTAACACAATGTAAGGATTTGTGTGTCTAAACCCAGCAAAGTGCAGTAAAAATACAGTATTATCTCTCGGGACCACCTTTGCAGACGCGGCCCATCCTTGACTGAACGTCCTTCTATGGCACATGACTGTACCTGCAGTCCCACCCCCACCCCCGCCCCACCACCGTGAGGTCGATGGCAGCTTGGATGGCGGGATTGGACTTCAGAATTGCCCACTCCTCTGCTGGTCCCCATGGAAGGCAACTCTCTGCAGCTGATGCCAGGCACTGCACAGCCCTGGGGGTGGGGGCAAGAATTCGCCATCAGTCCTGTTCGTCCTCTAGGCCTGCAGTCAAGTGACCGAACTTGAACTTCTGGGAGTCTAGACAGGAGTTCTGTGTTGGTCTCAAAAAGCCCCCAGGTTGAAAACCTGAGTATTGGTCCTAGCCACCAACACTCCGAGCAACCTCTCTGGAAATCTTAAAAACAAAGACCAAATACGGTGTCCATCCGTAGATTTTCCAAACCACCTCAGGCTAGCTTCTCAGAGGCCTATGCTGAACCATCAGTCCGATGGAGACTCAGTTCTGAGTTCAGACAGCAGCCTGTGCTGGGCGCGTCAGGGAGTGTCAAGACAGGAGGTCAGGAAAGAAGCACACAGGCAAAAAGAGCTAGCAGTCCCAAGGAGTCATATACGCCGGGGGATGAACGCCTGCTCTGCCCGCAACACGACCCCTGGGCCTCAAAAGCTGAGAGTTCTTATCTGCACAAGGTGAATGAATAGTAAAAATAGGATCATCCAAAGGCAATCACAACAGCCACAGTGGACTGATTCCTTCCGTGTTCTTCCAAGGCCACACGTGTTCTTGTCACCACAGCCCACGAGTGCTTCTCAACCACACACCTGCACACGAGTCACCTGGGGGTCTTGTGAACATGCAGCTTCCGATTCAACAGGCCACAGTGGAGATGAGAGATGCTGCCAGTCTGGACGAGCTCCCAGGTGAGGCTGAGATGCAACACCCGGGGCCCTTGTGCCCCAAATTGGCTTGATAAGAATCCCACGGGGCAAGTACATATTCAAATTACCAGGCCTTTCTCCCGAAAACCTTGATTCAGTTAGGGTTGAAACCTAGTAAGTTTGGGAAAACTAGAATCTGTTCCTCTACCTTTAGACAGAATTGAACTATTTGCTGAGGCATGGACTTAACAAATATTCACAGCGGCCGGGCGCCATGGCTCATGCCTGTAATCCCAGCACTTTAGGAGGCCAAGGTGGGAGGATTGCTTGAGCCCAGGAGTTCAAGACCAGCCTTGGTAATACAGTAAGACCCTGTCTCTATTTTAAACAATGTAAATTATTGACTAGAAAAAGTGGCTCATTAATATAGATTAAAATAACCAAGTTCAGCAGCCAATTCTGGATAGTCTTCAAATCATGTAAATAACGTATTTGTGACTAACAAGGAATAACTGTATTCCTCATCAACTGAGGTCACCCAACCAGGCAACCTGATGCCGCTACTGAGCAGGACATGGGCCACTGCCCTCCCGTTGCTTCTGTTCAGCCTTCGTGTGTTGATGTTTATTTTCTACACAGTGTTTGCTTCCTTTCAAAACATGGTGTTGTTTTCTTGGACA
>CAUYQG010268767.1:0-40093 GCA_963574415.1 Tarsius wallacei
GTTGGAGTCTCACTCTGTCACCCAGACTGGAGTGCAGTGGCCGCTCCCGGCCACCGCAGCCTCGACCTGCTGGGGTTCTGGAGATCCTTCTGCCTCAGCCTTCCAAGTAGCTGGAACTACAGGTGCGCGCTACCACGGCCAACTATTTTTTTGATTTATAGTGGAGATGAGGTCTCGCCAAGTTGCCCAGGTGGGTCTCGAACCGGCGGGCTCAGGCAATCCACTCACCTCAGCCTCCCAAGGCACGGGATTACAGGTTGAGCCACCGAACCCGGATGAGTTCTTTTTTTTAATTTATTTGTTCTATTTATTTCATGGCATTGGCCTTGCTCAAATGCTTGTTGATTGTTGACTGTGCTTATTGTTGCAACTGAGAGACCATGTTAGACTTTCTGATATCTGTTTGTGCTGCTTGTTTAGGGGAAAGAGTGTGATGGGGGTGAGAATGGGAAAGAGGGAGGGTGGGAAGCTGGGAACAGGGTAGGGCTGAGGCTTGTCTTGTGGATATGGGCACTCTAGTTTTGGTGTGCATGGGGTACTATCTTGTCTCTCTGACTCAAGTCCACATCCACTGTGCTGCCTGGAGGGAGCCTATTTGCTTCTGGCTGGCTGGTATTTGTGTGTATGTGGGCAGGGATTTGTTTATAGAGACCAAACACATGGCAGCTCTTGATAGTTTTCTCTTTCAGTTGCCCTAGATCCCTCCAGCTCCTAGATCCTTCCTCCACTGGGCATGATGTTCTGCCACCCACATTTTAAGCTATGTTTTTTCTAGAATCCAATTCCATCACCGTTTCATCTTTAGGAATTCTCCACAGTTTCTGGTCCACCATGGGACCCCTTCATGATTTTGAATCATCGATTTAAAAGATACATTTTATTTCATTTGTTAGGACTATGTCTTATTTATAGTCCACCATCTGTGAATTTCAAGCTTGGAGAGAAAGCTTAGGGCTAGATGCCTAGATTTGGGAACCATTTGAATAATGAATGAAAACTTGCAGCATGGTAGTAAAAAAGATATTCAGAGAGTCTGTGCACAGAGAGAGGAAAAACTAGCCAAGGAGAGAATTTAGAAAATTAGCCATACTTGTGGTGTTGGGATACAGTGAGGAACCAGTGGGAAGGAGTGATTGGAGAGGTAGCAGGAGACTTGGAGAAGGGCAGAGGAGAGAAGAAGGGTCAAGACTACAGAGAAGTGTTGGATCAGCCTTGAGAAAGGTCCTGGTTGCCTTTGTGAGTTTCCTCACTGGAGGAGTGTGGCCAAGGCTAGAAGGAGATGGGTTGACTGAGTGATGAGAGAACTGAGACAGGTAGTAAGCACCATCCTACTATGGTAGTGAGAGGGGGAGGCAAAGGGGACTGGGGGCTGGAAGGCATAAAAAAGGCAGGAGGGGGCCGGGCTTGGTGGCTCAGCCTGTAATCCCAGCACTCTGGGAGGCCGAGGTGAGTGGATTGCCTGAGTCCACGGGTTCGAGATCAGCCTGGGAATCTTGGCAAGACCTCGTCTTTACAATAAATCAAAAAAAATTAGCTGGGTGTGGTAGTATGCACCTGTAGTTCCAGTGACTTGGAAGGCTGAGGCGGAAGGATCGCTGGAGCCCCGCAGGTCAATGCTGATGAGGCCGTGAAGCTGTGAGTGTGCCACTGCATTCCAGCCTGGTTGACAGAGTGAGACTCCAATCAAAAAGAGAAAAGTCAGGAGGGGCTTCTGATAGACCCTTGGAAAAAATCTCTCCATTGACTTGTGGCCTCCTGGTACTCAAATATAAGAACTTTTTCCTTTTTATAAAAAGCAGAGGGAATTAATAGGTTTGATTATTGTTTACATTTGTAATGTGTATGGCAAGAGTTATATTGGAGATACTTGGCAATAGGTAAAAAATTCCTGTTGTAGATCCATCTTTATTTAGAAGCCTTTTTTTTTTCTTTTTAGTTTTCTTTTCAGGAACAAGGATTTCTTTCCATTTTGTTATTGAATAATACAAGAAGTGTGCAATTAAGTGTCACAATTTTTGCCCCGAAGGAAGTAATAAGAGGTGTAGAAACAGTTTCTGTCCTGGAAACAGTGTATGGCTGCTGCTCAAAGGTTGGCCAGAAGGCTTCCCTGTGATTACTTTACCACTAGGGGAAGGGAGCCATCCCAGCTCTGAAATCCAAAACTACCTAGACTAGTAAAGAAACTGGACCTTTGGCATGGAGCCAACTGTAGAAACTTGGCATCATGAGCGTAAATAAAGGATATTAGCCTGGTGACTGACCTCTGATTGAGTCCTGACACTTTCATCTTACTGCTATGGAAGAATGACATTCTTGCCCAGCCCAGAGTAGAGAGTCATGTCAAATTTGGGCAGATTATGAAACTGATGGAGGGACATACAGGGAAGGAAAGAGGAAATGTAAAACAAAGCCTTAAACACAAAGTCCCAAGAGGAAAAGGGGGAGAAGTATAGTGGGCATATGGGGTTCTTTTTCTAAACAGCTTTATTAAGGTATATTTGATATACAGCAAGCTTCATGTTTAAAGAATACAATTTGATCAGTTTGGGCATGCAGATACACCTATAATGTCATGACCGCTATGAAGATAACGAATGTTCCCTCACCCCTAGAAGTTTCTTGTGTCCCTTAGTAATTCCTCCCCTCTCCCCGCTATGCCCAGGCCATCAGGGAGCTGCTTTTTGTCAATCCAGAGAAGCGTGTGTTTTGTTACATTTTATACATAAAATCATGCAATACATATTCTTTTTCTATCTGACTCATTTCACTCAACATTATTTTGAGACTTATCTAGGTTGTTGTGTGTATCAATAGTTCATCTCTTTTCACTGCAGAATAGTATTCCATTATAAGAATAAGGAGAAGCTGCTGAGCCTCATCTCGTCCTACCCCCAGGTCCAACAATCCCACCTGACATCTTCTCCAGCCCCATAGACAGGTGTCTGTTCCCTGAACACAACTGGCCTTGTAAGGCCTTTGCTCATGGTGCTCTTTCTGCCTGAAATGCCTTTACCACTCACCCTTCTCTACTGGGTAATGAAAAACGATGACCCATAACATAAATAATAAGTAGAACAACCTTTTGAACCCTTACCACAAATCCAAGTATGATGCTGACCTCTCTGTAAGTACATACAATGCTATGAGCTAATGTAAGTTACAATGTTATGTAAGTACATAACAAATCTATGAGTTAGGCATTATTATTCCAGTTTTCAGGGGAAGAAAGTGAAGCCCAGAGTGGTTAGGTTGCTGATGGGCAGCCAGGCAGAGATCAGATTTAAACTCATTTCACTGAGGCTCAATTTTGTCTTCTTGAAAACTATGCTATAAGGTCTACAAGGACCAGCATCCATCCATCCATGTTGTTGCACTCAGTCTCCCTGTTCCCAGGCAAGATTTTCTCGCTGCCCCTTGGGGTTCCTGCAGCTCTTTGTTGTTGACTCTGGTCACTGATCTTAGGCAACTTTGGGACTCTGACTGCTAGGAGCAGTTCCTACCAGTCCCTGGAAAATGAGATCCCACCCACAGCTCCTGGGTCCCTGGGTCCTTCCTGGAGGAGGCAGGGAGCATCTAACATTGCCGACTTCTCCCTTCTTCCTGAGACAGCCTCTTTCCTTGGCTTCCTACACATCTGCCTAGTCCTTCTCAGTCTCTTACGTTCTCTTCTTTTCGGCTTTTTCTAGAATGTTGGGGTTCTTCAACGTTCTAACACAGACCTTTGTGTCATTACTCCGTCCTTGAGTGTGTCTTAATGAACACTTCTATCTAGCAATTCTTAACTCTTTATCCTGACCCCAGGTCTCTTTCCCAAGCACTTGCCATGTATACTCATCTACCTAGTCGACATCTCAACTTAAACACAAGATATGGAATACTGAATTCTCTGCCTCTTCCCTCTTCTGTTCCCTGCATCACTGAGTGGCTCATTGTTTGATCTCCCCAGGGTTGAATTCAGAATTCTGGGCACCCTCCTTGACTTATTTTCCCATGACTCCCAACTCCTCCAAGTCAACAGACAACCATCAGGCTCTGTTGATTTTCCTTTTTTTGTTGTTTTTTTTTTGTTTTGAGTTGGAGTCTCACTCTGTCACCCAGACTGGAGTGCAGTGGCCGCTCCCGGCCACCGCAGCCTCGACCTGCTGGGGTTCTGGAGATCCTTCTGCCTCAGCCTTCCAAGTAGCTGGAACTAGAAGCGCGCGCTGCCACGCCCGGCTAATTTTTTGATTTATTGTAGAGATGAGGTCTCACCAAGTTGCCCAGGTGGGTCATGAACCCGCGGGCTCAGGCAATCCACTCACCTCAGTCTCCCAAGGTGCGGGGTTACAGGCTGAGCCACCAAGCCCGGCTGATTTTCCTTTATTCTTTTTTTTTTTTTGATGAGAGGAGCCTCACTCTCACACACAAAGGGATGCAGTAGCACAATCATGGCTCCCCACAGCCTCGGCCTCCTGGGCTCAGGTGATCCTTCCACCTCAGCCTCCTGAGTAGCTGGGACATCATTCCTGGTTAGTTTTTGATTTTTTGTAGGGATGAGGTCTCACTAAATTGCCCAGGTTGATCTTGAACCCCTGGGTTCAAGTGATCCTACCGCCTCAGCCTCCCAAAGTGTTGGGATTATAGGTATGAGTTACTGCACCCAGCCTATTTTCCATTTAAACATCACTGGTCTCTCCCTTCCATCCCTACTGTTATCCTGTAACTGGTCACCTGCCATGACTTTCTTCCTGGTTTCCTTTCTCCAGTCTATTGTACTAACAGCAACTACATACATCTATGTAGAATGGAGAATAAATAGTTCAGATCAGATGTAGCATGGACTCCAGGGCCAAACTGTCTGGATTTATATTTTGGCTTTCTCACTTTACTACCCATATAACCTTGGGGAAATTACTTATCCCTCAGTTTCCTCATCTGTAAAACAGGAATAGTAACAGGTTTTACAAAATCCCTTGTCCAAAACCTTTGGGGCCACATATGTTTCAGAATTCAGAAATTTGGATTATATAAAAGGCAGTACTTTTCACATGTCATTTATTTTGTAACATCCCTGGTGAGATCTGGGTCAATACCCTGCAATCAAACATAGTATTTCTGCCAGTGAAATATATGAATATTTATATTATGTGGGGCTAAATAAAAATAGAAATAGCCTCATGTCAGTCCAGCTGCCAAACAAGCTATAAAAATCTTTAGGTTTGGAGAGTTTGGGGCTGTGGAATTGAGGGTAGTGGATAGTGGACCTAGTTTATAAGGCTGGTAAGAAGATGAATTAGTGTGCTTATGATTTTATAAAGTTCTTTGAGAAGTGCTTGGCAGACAGATGATATAAATATTGGTTAAGATGTATGTTCCCGGCTGGGTGTGGTGGCTCGACCTGTAATCCCAGCACTTGGGAGGCTAAGGTGGAAGGACTGCTTGATCCCAGGAGTTTGAAACCAGCCTGGGCAACATAGCGAGACCTCATCTCTCCAATTAAAAAAAAAAAATAGCTGAGTGTGGTCATGTGCCTATAGTTCCAGCTACACAGGAGGCTGAGGAGGGAGGATCACTTGAGCTCAGGAGTCTGAGGCTGGGGTGAGCTGTGATTGTGCCACTGCACTCCAGTTTAGGCAATGGAGTGAGACCTCAACTAAAAAAAAGAAAGAAAGAAAGAAAAATGTGTGTTGCCCTGCTTAAAACCTTCCAAGGATTCTCTCTGGGCCCCAGAGGTGTGCCCCTCATTGGAACCCCTGTCTGCTGAGAGCCAGCTCTGCAGCATTCTTTCAGCTCCTCAATTGCACTGTGACTTACTAGCCTCCAGCTTCCAGAGCCTTTCCCCTGTCTGGACAACTGCCCACCTTCCTTTCCCCTGTTCATCCTCTTTCCTCAGTGGGCTCCAGATGGGTCCCTGTGTCCCTAGGTCTACTCCTCCATAGATGGCTCTGCGTCATCCTTACTGGTCTGCCCTGCCAGTGCCTGTGGACCCACCTGGCTCCTCTACATGACCTTGCTCACCCCTAGGATCTGGCACATAGTATGCCCCCAGGAAGTATTTATTGGGAAAATGAAGCAGTTACCTGAATGATATTTTCTAAGCATCTCTGTACACCAGGCTCTATCAGCCAATCACTTGCATAGTCATTCCACGCAGGTTGCAAAGTTCTTCCTTGAGGTGGCATCATAACTCGCACTTTCCCTTGGAAGCGTGTGCTCCCTGGATCCTGTCTTTCAGCTTTCCTTGTAGCTATCATTGGGTCACCCTTCTTGCCCACTGAAGACTCTGATGGTATCCCACAGTGTTCCCCGACAGCTCAGACCCTTCACATATCCTTGTCCGGGCCCCAGTTCCTTGCTGGCTTTCCTGTTCCTTAAGCCCCGCATCCCTAGGGGGTTGACTCACTTCAGTCACCCACTCCCGAGGCCACTTGCTGGACAGCAAACTCCAATCTCACCATCCCGTTCTGTGCCCCACATCCTTGTCTTCTCTTCAGGCAGACCCTCCCTGATTTCCACATAAACATCATTTTATAACCAGGCGTCTTTCCACACACCACCCTGCCACCCCCTGCAAAGCTCTTCACACTGGTTTTGTCTGTATCAGGTTTTAAAAAAGGACTTAATGCCACATTTTACAAGACTCCAGTCATTTCACATAAAAATCCAGATTTATGGCTTCCCTGAGAAGGGAGAAATCAGAAGATCTGAACTCAAGCCTTGCATTCCTGCACATCATGCAGCCTGTGCTCTCTGGTTTGCCTAATTCCAACTGCTCTCTGCTTCTCTCACTTTTGTTACCTGACTGGCCTGAAGGCATCTGAGTATGTGTCCTCTGTCTTTGATTGAAACATTTTAAAGGCAGGACACAAAAAAACCCTGCTTATGTTGGCCAATCCAGAATTTTCTTGGTCATAAAGTAGCATGGCTACTGTTTATTGAGCACCTACTACGTGCTGAACACTTCATATGCAGTGTGCCTCTTGGTACTCATGCAACTCTAAGAGCTGCATATTATTATTCCCATTTTTAAGAAAACCAGAGTCAAAGGATAAATAATTTGCTTGCTGGCACACAGGTAGAAAGTAGCGAGACTTTGTAGGAGCATGAACAATCTAAAGATTGCTCAAAGCACCAAGCCATTTGGATCTTGGTGAAACCTGCAAGACATGAGTGCGATCTTGAGAAGCTCCCTGACACCTTTGATCAACCAGACCTGCCTTTCACGGGTAACCAAACACTTCTTAGACTCTGGTACTGTAGCCGGTATGGTAGACATGCTGGAAGATTTTAGAAGAGCAATATCTTGTTCATAAAACTCTCTAATGACCTGTTTGGAGAGGGTTGGGAGTGGGAGTAAGTGGTTATAGACCCAGAATGATGCTCCAATAAGGCTAAGAAGCAAAAAGGAGGAGACCCAGTCCTCGAGGGAGATGGCTGAGGGGCTGAGATGCTGCAGTGAGAGAGGGGAGGGCCGTGGCCTGCATTTGCTTCCTGAGGTGGACCGGGCAAGGCTCTCGGGGGTTTCCTGAGACAATGGCATCTCTCCTGAAGGAATTTTAAAAGGGAGTCTGAGGTTGTCTCAGACTCTGAGACAGAGGAGCTGTCAGCTCTGCTCTGGGGACAGACATTCCTGCTGCCTATGTCTCTCTTTGGTTCCTGCCTTCCCCCTGGGCTGGCACCTCCCTCACCTCCACCTCTGAACAGATACTCCACTGGCTTGACTGGCAACTTCAGCTCCTCTGGGTGTGGCATAAGGTGGTGCGTCGGCCTGAGGCTTGACTTCTGGGCCTCTGGGATTTGTCACTTAACTCAAGCTCTCAGTGACAGGTTGAATGGAGGCCCAGGGTCTTCCCAGACAGGATGGCACCCAGGCAGCCAGATGGGAGCAGGGCGCCTGGGCTTCTATGAAGGTCTTTTCCCACATAGAAGGGAAACAGTGGCCGCTTGCACTTTCTCTCTCAAAACTCTGACCCGCATGGGGTAATGTTTACAACAGAGGGTTGAAAGAAGAAAGTCAAGACTCAGTAGTGTAAATACCATGTGAGTTTAGCAACTGAGAAATGTGCCAGGAGGAAAATGTACCAACACACATGAAGTATTGTCCTATGGCAGAACTGCCATGGGAGATTTTTCTTCTCTCTACTTTCCCCTTCCAGGTTTCTCACGATGTTCCAGGTTTTCTACAGTGAACAAGTATTACTTTTCTAAGAAAAAGATGTTTATTTTTTTTAAAGTTTCACTCAAAAACTTGTAACCGATAATAAAAATGTTAATGTTTAGTTAAAAGACTGGAAGAAAAACATCCAAAAGTTCACTCACTTTGCTTCTTTCTGGAATGTCACCTGACCCTCTAAATATGAATGACCCTCCCTCCCCCAAAGTGGTTTCCCTGTCCCTCATGCCCTGTTTATTCTTCTTTTTGGTGTCAGTCATGACCTGAAATCCTTTATGCTTTTGGAAGCGCCTCTGGTCTGCTTTCCTACTGGCATGTCAGTGGTACAGGAACAAGGATGTCATCTTGTCGTATTTACTGCCATGGCCTAGAGTAGCCCTGTCAGTGAGAAGGCTGGAGCTCTATGCACATCTGTTGAATGAATGAATACCCAACTTGTGAGCAATTTCAATTTTATTCTTTCTTTTTTCTTTTTTAAGAGACAGGATCTCACTCTCTCACCCAGGCTGTAGTGCACTGGTGTGATCATAACCTACTGCAGCCTCAAACTCCTGGGTTCAAGCAATCTGTCTGCCTCAGCCTCCTGAGTACCCGGGACTAAAGGCGTGTGCCACCTTGCCTGCCAATTTTTAAACTTTTTGTAGAGATAGAGTCTTGGTATGTTGCCCAGACTGCTCTTGAACTCCTGGCCCCAAGCAATCCTCCCACCTCGGCCTTCCAAAGCGCTGGGATTACAGGCGTGAGCCACTGCATCCGGCCTCAATTTTATCCTTAATACATTTTTTAGTTTCTAGCTGTTGCTCCAATAAATTTTCATTGCTTTTGTGATCAGAAAAAAAATGAATAAATATTTTTTTCCTCCATGGAAATAGCACAGTGGAGCAACCTCTCAATGATAACATTTGAGAATGAAGTTCTTTCATAATGAAGTTAGCATTCTTTTAAGTCTCAAAAATACATGAGAGACTTGCTGGCGTGGGTCAGATGTCTGTGTGGCCGGATTCCTGCTGAGCCGGGTGAGAGCATAGACTTGTAGGAGAAAGATTCCTCTCTGCATAGCCGCTGTTTGTCCACGGGGCCATCAAAGGCAAACAGGACTGACCCGTGTACGCCTGTCTCCCCAGAAGACTAGCTGAGAAGTCCCTGTGCTATCTGCTCTTCCTCTCACCCTGCCTGTTCACCCTGGGTTTTTTGTCAGTAGACAGAGATGTGTTTGCCAACCGGGTTCCTGAAAGCCCATCTGATTTCCAGAGCTACCTGGAGGAGTATCAGAAGGAGGGTGGCCGGGCCTCTCCTCGCAGGTTCCCTGCTCCCCTGAGAGGGCAAACGGGCTTGTCTGGATCCAGCTGTTGAAGTGCTGGGGGAGAATGAGGCATCTTTTGTCCCCAACACTCAGAGTCCACCCCTCCAGGACGGTCCACCAGGCTCCTACCTGCTCCGTTCCTTTCCTCACTCCCCTTTCTGACTTAACAACTTGCCCTCAGCATCCAGGACCTGTTTTCTTTTTTTTGAATTGAAGTCTCACTCTGTCGCCCAGACTGGAGTGCAGTGGCCGCTCCCGGCCCCCGCAGCCTTGACCTGCTGGGCTCCGGCGATCCCTCCGCCTCAGCCTTCCAAGTAGCCGGAACTATAGGCACGCGCTACCATGCCTAGCTAATTTTTTGATTTATTGTAGAGATGAGGTCTCGCCAAGTTGCCCAGGCAGGTCTCGAACCCACAGACTCAGGCAATTCACTCACCTCGGCCTCCCAAAGCGCGGGATTACAGGCTGAGCCACCGAGTCCGGACTAGGGCCTGTTTTCTATGCTCAGGAACACTGCCTCTTTAGGTGCTAGTCAGGGATATCTTTTTTTGGGGGGGGGGTGAGGAAGCAGGATTTATTGAGAGGACAGAAAAGCTCCCAGTGCGGGAGAGGACCCAAGAGGGTTGCCCGCAGGAATGTCTTTAAACTACAGCTCATTTATCTGCCATCTTGGAAAACCACTCTACATATCGTGAAGCTTTCTGATCTCTGATAACAGCATTTTTGACTGTAGAATCTATCATGGAATTGCAGCAGCTTCACTAGTGGGGGTTTTACTTTGGATTCTTTCTCCCCATCTATGGCTAGCATCTTCTTTCTTCCTGCCTCTCCAGATTTCCTAAGTCTACATAGTTTTCATCTCACACAAGTGGGCTCAAGCCAGTGAAAATGGTGGTCTCCCAACTGTACCAAGGGATCTTTATTTCTAAGTAGTTTGCTTGAGCTCTGTTTCATCTCATCTACTTAACATGTCAGCTGATGTCACAGTTTATTTGCACCTCCTCACCTTATTCTGGGAGAAGTCCAGAGGCTTTCTGAAAGTTTCCGTGAACTGCTCTTCTCTGACACCGAGTGCCTGTATCTTCAGCACCATGGAGATCATTCACATCCCACTTTTTTTTTTTTTTTTTGAGTTGGAGTCTCTGTTGCTCAAGCTGTAGTGCAGTGGCACACTCATGGCCACCCCATCATCAACCTTCTGGTCTCAGGTGATCCTTCCACCTCAGCCTTCCAAGTAGCCAGAACTATGGACGTGCGCTACCACGCCCTGCTATTTTTTTTTTAATTGTAGGGACAAAGTCTCACCAAGTGGCCCAGGCTGGTCTCGAACCCACAGGCTCAGGCAATCCACTCACCTCGGCCTCCCAAAGTGCTGGGATGACAGGCTGAGCCACCGAGGCTGGCCCCTTCCCACATTTCAAGATGACTCTTTCCCCTCTGCTCCCACCAACGCAGAGATGGGCCTTTTCTTTGTTTTCTCCCAGAACCACTCACGCAAAGCAAACGTTTGTTTGAAAAGCAGACTTTATTCAAAAGGTCAGATGTTTTTATGTCACAGCAAGGCAAACTGTTTTAGCATTTGTTATTCGACATTCCTGCTGTTAAGAGAGCTCTGACTGCCCTGCTGGAGACTCCTTGCAGATTCTCTCTCCCAGGCTGGGTCCTCTGCTAAGTTCTTTGGACCCCTCTCCCTGCCTGGAATCTAGGGCTGGACTGTGTGAAGCCAAATTCTACCACAGTACTTTTTCCTCAGGGCTGAAGTGGATGGAGTCAGTTTTGTGTTTTAAACAAGTTCTTCACTCTCTTTTTTTTTTTGAGTAGTAGTCTCACTCTGATGCCCAGGCTGGAGGGTAGTGGCACGCTCATGGTCACTGCAGCCTTGACTTGTTTGGCTCAGGTGATCCTTCTGCCTCAACCTTCCAAGAAGTTGGAACTACAGGCATGTGCCACCATGACTGGCTAATTTTTCTTGATTTATTGTAGAGATGAGGTCTTGCTAAGTTGCCCGGGCTGGTCTCGAAACCGTGGACTCAGACAATCCTCTCACCTCGGCCTGGGATTAGAGGCATGAGCCACCGTGACTGGCCCACCCTCTTACAATTAATGTAGAAAACAAAAATAGAAAGAACAGAGAAAAAACAATTAATGTAGAAAACAAAAATAGAAAGAACAGAGAAAAATGAAGGTATCTGAAATCCTCACGGTCATACAAACATGTCAAACATCCAGCCTTGGGCACAAACGTACACAGCATTTCCCACCCGAGCGACCCAACCCTGTGCCACAGTTTTAAATAGACTGTGGGTATGCATGACTGAAATAATTATGACTTTGGCCCATGCCACACTCCCATCATTGGTCCTTAATTTTTATTTTATTTACCTGTTTATATACCCATGAACCCACCCCTCCTTTGAAGAACCAAACCAGCCAGGCGCAGTGGTTCACGTTTGTAATCCAAGCACTTTGGGGGCCGAGACAGGAGAATTGCTTGAGCCCAGGAGTTCAAGACCAACCCAGGCAACATAGTAAGATCTCATCTCTACAAAAAAACCAAACCCCGCCCCCCAAAACCGGGCATGGTGGTGCATACTTGTAGCTCCAACTACTTGGGAGGTTGAGGTGGAAGGATTGTCTGAGCCCAGGAGGTTGAGGCTATAGTGAGCAATGAGCATGCCACTGCATTCCAGTCTGGGCAACAAGTAAAAAAAAATAAATAAAAAACAGCCATTAATGATCAATAACCTCCTCTGCCTCTGTGTTCTTACCATATTGCATTCTGTTGCCTCCCTCCCTTCTCTTCCCAACAAGGAAGGCATCTTTCTAATTTTTGTATTTCTTACTGTCTTACTTTAAGAAAGTAGCTTTATCCCACATTTTGGGACTAGTCAATCTACTTTTCAAGAAGAACAACAAGGAAGTGTGGAATAGAGCTGGAAAAACTTGGTTACCCATCTAATCTATACTCACTCCTCCCACTTCCCCATTCTGATACCCCCTCCTGGATTCCAGAAGTGGCCAGAGAAGGCTCCAGGTTTCCCTCAGAGAGGCCTGGAAAGCATACCCACAGAGCAAACCAGGTAGACAAAAAGATCAATAAAAGGACAGCATAAAAAGCCATCCTAGGATCTGGCAGGTTTATTTGGGGATAAGGAATATGGTTGCAGAGATGGGGAGTCACACTGTGGATCCCAGGACATTATCGTGTCACTCACTCAGTGGACATCCTCACAAAACTCATCACAAGAACAACACAGAGCACATCTGGGGTGGAAGAGCAATCTTAGAGTTAGGTGTCTCTGTCCTACTGCACAGCCTCTGCCCTGAATTTCTCGAGCTCTCTGCCACTGGGGCTTGCTGGGCATGACTGGTACCTGGCCCTTGGGAGTCCTGTCCAGGAGGACCAGCGATGGTGCCAGAAACTGGAGAGGCCATATACAGCAGCCAGCATGACAGCCCCCAAGTCCAGGTGCCAGCAGAAGAAGATGGTGAGGAAGGCGAGGTCCTTGGGGCTGTCTGCCCGCCAAGGCTGCCCGGAGGGAGGGGCGTACAACACCGAGGCCATCTGCAGCATCCAGGAGCCAAATACCATCCCCATCCAGGTCTTGAGCACCCACAGTGGGGGCTGGTCAGGGAGCCAGACCTCAATGGTGAGCACCAGGGCCAGCAGGAAGATGGGTATCAGCATCATGTGCACACGGATCTCCAGGGCATTCTTGTGCTCAAGGTGGGACACCATTTGCAACAGTGCCACAAAAAGGCCAGGGCCACAGCTGCTCGCTCTAGCTTCATGTTCTGCCAGGCCAACCACGCCTGGCTCACAAGATCTACCAGGCCACTGAGCAGGAAGAACCCAAACATGGTGGCATGTTCCCATGAACTGTGGTCCTTGAAAGGCCGCCGAAGGTCCACCCAGTCCATCAGGCAAAAATGGTTGGTTCCAGGTGGGAAGACGAACTCCGCAAAGATCAAGATGAAGAAAACCACCACCTTCACTATTCCCCCCAGTTGTACCTGTTGCCACCACCTCTGGGTTTGCTTGTCCCTTGAGGGGAGTGGGAGGAAGAGGAGTTGCTGTCCTCGAAGGATGGCTCGAGACACCATCACTGCATAGTGGAGCCCCATGAAATAGATGACAAGCCCTTGAATCAGGTGTCCCAGGAAGGTATCCATGCTTCAGTCAGCGGTGTGCATGGGAGTGGATGAGCAGGAATTGTGAGTGACTGCTCCCATAAGAGCTTGCCACCTCTTAACTGTTAGAATCATCCCTGCTGGCCTACCTCTGCTGCCTACACAGAGGGCGGGCACAGGTGTCATATAGGCCCAGGTCAAGTAGCTAATAACTGGCTGGGCTCCTCCCTGACAAGGCAGGGCTCTAGGATAGGGTGACAGTTCTATGAAACTGCTTTGCTCCCTTCCTCAGACCCGAGCTTTCATTCCTCTGTTGAACTTAGGCAATAAATAAAACAATGCATGTGAAGGACTTGGCACATAGGAAGTACTCAGTGCATGGTACTTATTGTCATTTGTTACTGCTCTAACGGAAACATCCCATGTTCATCAGGCAGTGAATACAAACCCGGGCTCACTACCACTGATGACCATCAATACCTGGAAGTTGCCTTCCCAGGTATTTCTAGGTAGCGAGTGTGTGGTTTAGGTCCTGGACATTGCTTTCTTCTGCACTGCGTCTAGTCGTGCTGCTTCTGAGCCTTGAATCTGTAGCTGCAGGCCTTGACAGCTTGGGTGGGGCCATCCTATGCCAAGAAATACCACTTCTGCTGTCACCTGATGGCTGGCACTGCAGCCATAATTGTCCTGGTCCCCTCTGTGCCAGACAGCCACAGCCAGGGCTACCCTCTTACCTGGGACTCCCACGGCTGATCTCTGCCATATGGGGCTCATAACTCTGCGAATTTATTCTGACTAGTAATGGGAAGAGCTTTCTCCGGCCATCTGTGTTCATTTGGGTGAGGGATTGTTTGGACTCCAAAGTATAATGGAAGTTTTGGACACTACGCTCATTGTCACAAAACAACTTCTCTGAGATGTGTCTGTCAGGCTAGAATGACTGAGCTGGGATGCATTTGAGTACCAGGTACCATGGATGTTATAACCCAGAGCCAAACCAACCCTTAGGGATTATTTCTTTCCTGGCTTCCTCTACCAATTTTCTTCCTCCATTATAGCAAATTCTCTCAGAGGAGCTCCTGTATATTTCAGCATTTGACAGCTACAATCTGCCTCGCCCACTCCTAGATGTCTGAGATATCTGTAAATGTCTGAATGTCTACCTTAATATATAATGATACTACAAAACACATTTGTGTGCTTGCATATGTGTATATGTATGTTATAAATATGTGTGTATATGTTATATATGTGTGTATGTACACACATACACACACACACATGTATATGAGGGTACTCCAGAGGAACAAAACCAATGGTAAATGTATATAAATGTATGTGTGTATATAAATATATATGTGTGTGTGTAAATAGAAATATATATTTATTTACTATAAAGAATTGACTCACATGATTATGGAGAGTGAGAAACTCCACAATCTGCCACCTGCAAGCTGGAGACCCAGGAAAGCTAATGGTATAAATTCTAGGCTGAGTCCAAAGCCCTGAGAGCCAGGAACGACCAGAGTGCAAGTCCCAGTCTGAGGGTAGATGAAGACCAATATCCCAGCTCAAACAATAGGGCCAAGAGCAAATCCTTCCTCCACCTTTTTGTTTTATTCAGGCCCTTGGCAGAGTGGCTGAGGCCCACCTACAGTGGGAAGGGCTGTCTGCTTTACTCAGCCCATGGATTTTCCTCCTTGAGCACCCTCCTCGAGCACCCTCACAAACATACCCAGAAGTAGTGTTTAACCAAATATCTGGGCACCCTGTGACCCAGTCAAGTCAGCACATGAAATTAACCATCACAAGTCTATCTCTCATGCAGTTGGCACCCATACACATCTCCTTTAACCATACTAATACCCAAATAAAGACAATAACAAGGTCATAATTCCACCTAATGTGATACAACTATTTTGAATACAACCAAAACCACACTAACCTTTTCCCCAGAAGTGGAAGCAAAGTCCTTGGGTGATGTTTTCTTCGCCCCTCGATACCCTGTAACTTAAATACTATGATGTAAAATTAACAAGATTTGAATATTATGATATTAACTTAAGACCTCTTATGTTACATGATAAAGGAATAAGACAGAAAAAAACCCAAAGATATATTATATATATTGTATATTATTACACATAACACACACAAATGTATTCATAACAAAATAAGGAGAAAATACTCATGACAATTAGTCTTAATTTCTGTAACTGGTTATAGTGTCATAGCTGGTATTTATAACTACCTTCTTCTATCATCCATTCTGTTTTCCCTTAGCCTTCGGCAAGCACCTCAGCTTGTCATGGTTCTTTACCTGGGGAGGTGACCAAAACCTTCGTTCCTGAAAGATCTGGGTCATTAGTAGTTCTGCATGGATTCGGTTGTTAGAATTTTCTATTGGTCTTAATCATAGGGCATGACAATATTAAGAGACTCCCTAAGGGATTATTTCAGACATACTTTTTCTTACCTCCATTGTGGAGAAGTAGTCCAATTTTCCCCTTGATAGTCTGGATTAATCACCCCAGCCAGCACAGTTATTTCCTTCTTTGTTGACTCAGAGACATGAGGAACCCAAAGTGGCCAAGTAGCACTTCTTGACTTCCTGTTCAATGGAATCACTGTGTCTCCTAGAAAAAGCATTCTACCTCTGGAACTGAAACCCCCAGGTCAGCAGAGCATAAGTTAATGAAAATAGGAAGCAAAAATTTTGTTGGTGGATCAGTAGGGGTCATAGTGAGTGGTGGCACTCCCATTTCCATGCACTGATTTCTGGACTCATGAAGGTCATAGTGAGTGGTGGCACTCCCATTTCCATGCACTGATTTCTGGACTCAGAAAGAGCACCATATATTGAATGCTGACTTGGAGCATCTACAGGCTTCAAGAGAAATTTGCCCCAGCCTTGCAAGGTATTGCCAAGCAGGCAGTGTTGAAACTGAGTCTTCAAAAGGCCATTCCACTGTTCCAACAAGCCAGCTGCATCAGGATGATGGGGAACATGAGACAAGGGAATTCCATGATCATGAATCCATTGTCACACTTCTTTTGCTGTTAAACGAGTCCCTTGATTAGTAATGCTGTATGGAATACAAGTGGATAAAGCATTAAGTCCATGGATGGTGGTTTTGGCAGAAGATTTGCATGCAGGGAAGGCATATCTGTGTCTAGAGTAAGCGTCTATGCCAGTAAGAGCAAAACACTTCCCTTTCTGCAATGGAAGCAGTCCTGTGTAATCAACCTGACACCAAGTAGCAGGCTGATTGCCCTGGGGAATGGAGCAATACTGGAGACTCAGTGTTAGTGTCTGTTGCTGTCCAATTGAGCACTCAGTGGTGGTGTAGCCGGATCAGCCTTGGTGAATGGGAGTCCATGTTGTTGAGCACACGCACAACCGCCATCATGATCACTCCTCCTTCACCATGGTCACTTTCTTCATGAGCCCACTGGGCAGTGACAGGGGTGGCTAGAGGTAGAAGGTGACTGGGATTCATAGAGCAGGCCATCCTATCCACTTAATTATTAATATCCTTGTCTGCTGAAGTCACCCTTTGGTGGACATTGGCATGAGACACAAATGTCTTTATGCTTTTTGCCCATTACGAGAGGACTCTCAACATACCTATTTCTCAAATTTTCTTATCATCAATTTTCCAATCATGTTCTCTCTGAGTCTCTGTCTAACCAAGCCACAGGCCATAGCCCCTGAATTCGCATAAAATTGCACATATGGCCATCTCTCCTTTGAAGCAAACTGTGCAGCCAGGTGCACAGTTCAAAACCCCACCCACTGGAAGAGTTCCCTTCACCACTGCCCTTCAGGGATGCCCCAGGGAAAGCCTGTAGTGCTGCATTGTCCACTTTCAGGTGGTGCCTGTATATCGGCAGGACCATCTGTGAACCAAGCCCGAGTCTTCTCTTCCTTTGTCAGTTGATCATGGGATACTCCCCATGAAGCCACAGGTGCAGGCTGGGAGAGAGAAGACATTGCAGCAGAAGTGGAGACCCTGAGCATTTGGGCCACTTCTTCCTATAGCTTACTAATACCTACAGAGCCTGCTGGGGTCCAGTCATGCATATACCACTTCCATCAGATGATAGAGTATTGCTGTGCATGCCCAACTTTATGGCTTGGTGGATTTGAGAACATCCAGCTCACGATGGGTTGCATGGTAACTTGGTGACCCATGATTAGGCACTCAGTCTCTACCAAGGCCCAGTAGCAGACCAAGAGCTGTTTGTCACAAGGAAGAGTAACCTGTGGAGAATGGCAGGGCTTTGCTCCCAAATCTGAGGGGGCTGTGCTACAATTCACCTGGGGAGGCCTGCCGAGTGGCATCCCTCTCTGCCACTGCCACTTCAAGCGCCATTGGGTCTGCTGGATCACATGGCCCAAGCACGGAGCAGCTTGGCCTGGACCTGGGCCCCACTCAAAACTGGCAGCTTTTTTGAGTTACTTGAGTAAATGGGCAGGAGTAACACATCCAGATAAGAAATACGTTTCCTTCAACATCCAAAGAGACCCACTAGGTGCTGTGCTTCTTTTTTGTTTTTTTGTAGGAGGGGCCAGATGCAACAACTTATCCTTAGAAGACATGTTCCCACACCACTGGACCCCAATAATTTCACTGAGAGAGAAGGCTTTTGCAAAGTTGATTTTTCACTTTCTAACAAATAGGTGTTGAAATAAGGTGTCTTACATACAAATAAGCCAAGAGTATTGCTATTTCTTGTCTACTAGATCCAATCAACATATACCATCAATGTAACGGACCAGTGTTATATCTTGTGGAAGGGAAAGGCGATCAAGAGCCTTGTGAACAGCTGGGTGTGGTGGCCTGTAATCCCAGCACCATGGGGGGCCAAGGTGGGAGGATCGCTTTAGGCCAGGATTTTGAGACCAGCCTGGACAACTTAGTAAGACCTCATCTCTACAAAACATTTTTAAAAAACTCGACATGGTGGCACATGCTCGGGAGTTTGAGGTTGTAGTGAGTCGTGATCATGCCACTGTACTCCAGCCTGAGTGACAGAGCAAGACACTCTCTCTTTCTTTAAACAGACAGACAGACAAACAAACAACCCCCAAAAAGATCCTTGTGAGCTAAATTATGACCTAGGTCTGGAGAGTTGATGTACCCCTGAGGTAGGACAGTGTACATATATTACTGAACTTGCCAGCTGAAAAAAGAAAGTACTTCTGGTGATCTTTATGAATAGATTTGGAGAAAAAGCCTTTGCTGGATCAATAGCTGCATATCAGGTACCAGGAGAAATGCTAATTTATTCAAGCAATGAAGCTGCTGAGTTGGAATCACCACCTAGATAAGTTTATGATAATCCGCTGTCATTTTTCAAGATCCATCCCTCTTCTGCATAGGCCACATAGGCAAGTTGAATGGGAATGTGATGGGAATGACCATTCCTACATCCTTTAAATCCTCTATGGTGGCACTGAACTCTGAAGTCCCTTCAGGAAGCAGTATTGCTTTTGATTTGCTATTTTTCTAGGTAGAGGCGGCTTCCATTCAGCTTTTCCCACCAAAAGAACCCTCACGCTACAGGTCAGGGAACCAGTGTGGGGATTCTGCCAGCTGCTGAGTATGTCTATTGCAATATAAATATCTATGTAGTATATATGTAGTATATTATATCTGAGTATATCTAATCCACGTATGCAGTCTGGAACTTGGGAAATAACCACAGGACAGGCTCAGAGACCCACTGTGAGGCCTGAGCTAATATTCCATTGATCTCCTAACCTCTGTAAGGGCCTACTGTGCTGGGCCACTGTGATGTTTTGGTTTTCTGGAATCAGTGTCAGCTCAGAACCAGTGTTCATGAAGGTTTGATTATTTTTTCCCCAATGCATAGTTACTACAGGAAAAAGACCATAAGTCCTTTTGGGGAAGACTGAGAGAAATATTGACTATACACAACATTTTTGCTAGTATGCCAGGGTCCTTTCTCAAGGAGACCCAGCCTTCTCTTCATTCAAAGGGTTTTGGAGCTGTAAGCTGGCTCAAGTCTGGAAATTGATTCAGGGACCATGACGCTCTGTTTTTATGATTCAGATTAAACTTCCATTAACTCCGCCTAGAATTTTTCTGCTTACACAGGTCAGACAATTTAGTAGACTTCCTATCTAGTTCACTTCTAGCAACATTATGACTAACTAGCCAATACCATACGTCCTCACAGATCATACTATTCTGATTGCTGCTTCGACTCCCTGTCCATTATGATACCCATGCCCACCTTGCCTTCTCTAGCCACTTGGTCCCTGCCATCCTGAGGCTCAGTTACTCTCATTGCCTTTAGGTTTCTCAATTAAGTGATGGCAGTGAGGTCTGCTCTACCAAGAAGAGTGGCCACAAAGCCCTTTAAGGATGCTAGGGCTCCCCTCACAGATTTATTTCTCACAGTATTGGTTCAAAAGTATGCCTTCTAGCCCCTCCCAGTATCGGAGAGTAGATTTTAAAGGACAAATCCACTCTAACGTTCCAATCTTCCTAAGCCTCTGAATCCCTTCTTCTATGTTAAACCAAGGCAGGTCCTGCATTTCCAATTTGCTCACTGTGGGAGATCTTTGGTCCATGTGTCAACCAACCAACAGAGCTGTTACAACCTTTTCTAACTCTTCAAACTGCAACATTAAATGTGGAATATCTGCTTATTGATCCCACATCCACAAGTTTGCTCTGATCTAACATTATGTTCCTTCTGGTATTATTCCATGCTCTTGATATCAATTCCCACACACGTTCCCAGATTTCTGTCTTAAATGAGAAAACTCAAGTCGTTCTTTTGGAGTATAGCATATCTCCTCATGGGTCACTTTTGAACCTCAAGCTTGCTGGGATTTGAGTCTAGTTACAGAAGAAGCAAAGAGGGATGGCAGGGTGGGTCCTGAGGAAAATCTACATCGTCTCATATAACAGCTGTCTCAGGAGAGGCCATCACGGTTTCCTCAGGCTCTGTTAATCCCCTCAGATGGAGGTGGGAAAGCTGTTTCTACTGGTAGAGAAGATTATCCAAGTGTAGGGACTCAACATTTCCAGCTTCATAAGGATCTTCCCACGCTTCTCCATCCTAAATTTCTCAGTGACCCACTCTTTCTCAATGACCTCGCTTTAACAGGAGACACCATGTGAGACTGGAAATTCAACTTGTGTTGTAATTCGGTCAGTCATAGGATGAGATTCTCAGTCTGATTTTCAGGAATCATAGCTTTTTGACTGTAGGAGATAAGGGACTCCTTCAGGGCACAAACCAAAGTTTTTAAGTTCTTTTTGCAGTGCGTGAGCTGGGAATTCGAATGCCTGAGCGCATTCTTTTCTTTCACCACTTTGTCCAGTGACTCTAGGAGCAACCAGCCTGCCGCATTATATTCATTAGTTTTCCAAAAATGTTTGAAAGAATCATATATAAAGTCACTGAGCTCCTTGCTTCTTATAAGCGTTTGATTGGAAGTATCCAATGGGGGATAGTTGATATTTTGCATATTTCCATCGCCAGATCATATAATGGACTACTAGTGCTCTATTACAGGAAATAAAGTTATTAGTGTCTTTAAATCTAATCAGATTAGACAGCCAATCCAGAAATCCCAGAAGTAGTTCAGAAAACTCATTCTTGGTTTTTTTGTTTTTTTTTTAAGTAGGAAGCTCATTCTGTTGCCCAGGCTGGAGGACAGTGGCAAACTCACAACCGTACAACCACCACAGCCTCGACCTACTAGTCTCAGGTGATCCTTCCACCTCAACCTTCCAAGTAGCTGGAACCCCAGGCACACGCCACTATGCCCAGCTAATTTTTTATTTATTGCTGAGACGAGGTCTCGCCAAGTTTCCAAGACTGGTCTCAAACCCCTGGACTCAGGCAATCCTCTCACCTCCACCTCCCAAAGTGATGGGATTACAGGCATGAGCCACCACACCTGGCTAGAAAACTCATTCTTAAAAATCTGTTCCTCTATAATCATTCTAGGTTCCCAAATCTTTATGAGTTAGGGTTCTCCAGAGAAACAGCAACCAATAAGAGATAGATTATAGACATACGTATTTGAAGGCTGAGAAATTCCATGGTTTTCCATTCTCAAACTGGAGACCCAGGAAGGCTGGTGGTATAGCTCCAATCTGAGTGTGCAGGCCTGAGAATCAGGAGAGTCAATGGTGTGAGTTCTAGCACAAGTCTGAAGACCTAAGAATACGTTGGCCAATGACCTAGGTTCCAGTCTGAGTCTGAAAACTGGAGAACCAGGAGCATTGGTATTGTAAGTCCCAGTCTGATAACAGAGGAAGACCAATGTCCCAGCTCAGTCAGGCTGAGAGCATGATCTCCCTTCCTCCATCTTTTTGTTTTATTCAAACCCTAGACAGAGGGATGATGCCCACTTACATTAAGAAGGGCCATCTGCTTTATTCATTCCGCTGATTCAAATGCTAATCTCCTCTTCAAGCATTCTTACAGACACACCAGAAGTAATGTTTAACCAATATCTGGGCACCCCATGACCCGGTGAATTTGACACATGAAATTAACCATTTCAACAAGCCTCATCAATCTTCGTGCTCAATAGCTCCTTTTGTAGGAGAGATGTGAGGTGATTTTAGATGTATTTGAGTTTTAGTTCTAGGTCAGTCAGAAACTATTGTAGTTTACAGATATAGGTATGGGGAATTTAACATTATGCAACTGGGTTGATACATAATAATTGTTATCCTTTTACTTTCTCATTTAATTTATTTCTCACAACTCATAATCAAATCAAATATAGTTCCCATTTAAATTACAAATGAGTTTTCATTAGAATTACAAAGTGTATAATTTTTGCTCTAAATATAAAACCCTATCATTACGAACAAGATTGCAAGATACACAAAAATCCAGGGTACTCAATTACCTTTCTTGCTAACCTTCTCAATTACTGCGTAATTGTTCATGGTTTGTACCAAGCTGGAGTTAATGTAACTGTCTCACCCTTTCCATCTGCCAGTGAAAGTGTTCAAAACCTTTGTGGATCTTTAATTAGATTTGTTAACACATGCACGTGTTGTTGCAATTCTAATCATCCTAGAAAAAGTAATACAAATAATAATAGCACAACTATGTGCCAAAGCACTGTTCTGAGCAATTACATATACCAATTCATTTAATTCTTCACAATTCATTTGATCCCTGTTTTATGGATAGGAAGTGAAGCACAAAGCAGCAACCTGCCTGAGGTCCTAGGTTAGTCAATGACCTGGGCTATTCTCTGCTAATTCTAGAGAAAGTCTTCCTGGACCCATCATCTATGAATTTCTGCATCCTTCCCTGTATGCAAAGAGGGCATGGCCACAAATATGCTACATAATCTGGTGACTTTGCTTCAGTCACAATGTATTTTTTTCTGCTAACGCTTCTGAAAAGTTCCTGAACCCATTTTATTCGTGACCTTGCATGATGCCCTACCACCTGGTGTCCACTGTTGCAGTGACATCCTGGGGCCTGGCTCATGCTCAGAGTTCATGAACCAAGCCCTAGTGTGCTCCTTGGGGTGATACCCCGCCAAATGCCTCGGGATCTTTGCTTCAAAAAAAGGGCACCGTCCAGGTTGGGCACAGTCACGGGTAACTGGGAAGGCAGCTGGAAGGATTTAATGAGACCTGTGTGTGGAAGGGCGTGGCTTGCTCTGCATGTTTAGCATGCGATTGCTGTGATTAGTAATGATGGGGCCAGACATGGTGGCATGTGCCTGTAATCCCAGAGCTTGGAAGGCTGAAGTGGGAGGATTACTTGAGGTCAGGAGTTCGAGGCTGCAGTGAGCTATGATTGCACCACTGCATTCCAGCATGGACAACAGAGTGAGAAACTGTCTCTATGAAAAAAAAAATTAGTTAAACAATTAGCAGGACTCAACTCCTCCTGTCTTGAGATGCCAGGACCTGTCCTCCTGCACCATCTTCCTGGCCACTATCCCACCCATTGAGTCTTGGCTCTGCCTTCTTGCTCCTTCCCTGTGCGTACCCTTACCCCCACTCTGAGCAAGACCCCGCCTGGAAGAAGCACTGTCTTTGGGTTCTTGACATCTAGTAAGGAAGACCTACAAGTACATGTAGCCCCACAATACAGAGCAGGGGAGTGATGAGGACAACACACTGACAGAGATCAAGGAGAGTGATGCTCTCACTTGAGTCAGTAGGGGGAGTTAGGGAAGACCTCACAGAGGAGGTGGCATTGAATTAGGCTTTGAGGGTTTAGATATTGCAAGTGGAAAGTCTGGGGTGGAAATCACAAGAGGAGAATGTGGTTCAATGGGGCTGGAGCAAGGGGCACAGTGGGTAGAAGGGGCTAGGGTGGCAGGTCTGGGCAGCCTGGGAAGGGTCTTGACTATTCTACTACTAATTTCTAAGGGACCGAAAGCCCCAAAGCTCAGGGCTTAGAGATGGCCCGGGCAGGTGTCTTAGTCTGTTTTCTCTTGCTTATAAAATAGTACCATAAACTGGGGTAATTTATAAATAAAAATAATTTAGTTCTTATAGTTATGGAGGCTGAGATGTTCAAGATCAAGGGACTGCATCTGCTGAGGGCCTTCTTTCTGGTGGGGATTCTGCAGAATCTTGAGGCAGCACAGACCTCCACGTGGCAGAAGGCTGAGCACCCAGCTCAGGTCTCTCTTCTTCTTCTTCTTATAAAGCCACCAGTCCCACTCTTGTGATAACCCATTAATCTATTATTAGGGCAGAGCCTTATGACCCAGTCACCCCTTTAAGGTCCCACCTCTCAATTCTGCCACATTGAGGATTAACTTTCTTTCTTTCTCTCCCCCCCTTTTCTTTTCCTTCCTTCCTTCCTTTTCTTTCTTTTCTTTCTCTCTCTCTCCCACCCATCTTCCCCTTCCTTCTCTCTTTTTAGACAGGGTCTCACTCTGTTGCCCAAGCTGGAGTGCAGTGGCACAGTCACAGCTCACTGCAGCCTTGAACTCCTGTCTCAGCCTCCCAAGTAGCTAGGACTACAGGTGCCACTATATCAGGGTAATTTCTTAATTTTTTGTAGAGATGGGGTCTTGCTGTGTTGCTCAGGCTGGTCTCCAACTCCTGTTCATAAGAGATCCTTCCCACTTTGGCCTACCAATGAGATTATAGGCATGAGCCACCCTGCTTGGCTTGGTTTATTTCAACAAGAGTATCAGAGGGGACACACGTTCAAATGATAGCAGCAGGGACTGTAACAAGGAAGCAGTCTCAAGGGCAATGCCTGGCAGCCTGTTTAGGGGAGCCAATTTCTGTCCCCTGTCCTGGGCATGTGCATCAGGTGAACAGGGTGAAGAGTGTCTAATGGTGTAAGGGAGGGAGGAAGAGGTCATGGGTCAGGGGGTAGAGAGGATTGTGAGAGAAGGCATCTGGGTCAGTTTCCTTTGGGATCCGATGAACAGCCAGTCAGATGCTCAAGTCAGAAACCAGGGCATCGTCATGGGTTCCTCCCTTCCTCCACCCTTCACAGCCCATTGGTCACTGTGTCCAGCTCCTGAAGAGCTATTTGGACCGTCCCTTTCATGCCACCATTCCACTTTGGTTCTCTCCTTGCAGCATGCTCCCAGACAGCCCTCACTTCGCCTCCTGGGTTTTCTTTTCCATACAGTACCAGAGAGGCCTTGCTTATATTCACATCTGAGCCCGACGAACACTCTTCTGGCGCCCCCTGTCGACTGCAGGTGGAACCTGCTCCTGCAGCCCTGCAAACAAGGTCCTGTGTGACCCGCCCCCTTCGATTGCTCATGCCTATTCCCCACTTGCCAACATTTGTGTCTCAGCTTCCCTGGATTCTTTGTATTTTTATAGAACGTGTTCATCTTTGCGTTGCCTTGATCTTTGAACATTTGGTGCCCTCTGCCGCAGAATCCCCTCTTACTCTATATTCTGGTAAACATGTAAGCAACACTACTCTATTAACCAGGTGAACAACTCTGATGGTTTGCCATACTCCACACAGGTTTGCACAAAAGCAGCTGTCAGCTTGTCTTGTCCTTGTCTATGTGGCAGACAGAGGGACGTGCCTCTCAGATCTCTCTGAGAAAGGACTCACTGTCCAGCCGCCAGGCATGCGGTGAGCTGACCTCTCCAGCTGTAGACTCCCTCAAGGTCAACCTCTGCTTTCCAGCCGCAGCCTCCCTAGTAGCCAGGACTACAGATACCACTATGCCTGGCTTAAATTTTAATTTCTTGTAGAAAGAGCCTTGCTATGTTGCTCAGGTTGGTCTCCAACTCCCGTCCTCAAGTCATCCTCCTACTGCGGCCTCCCAAAGTGCTGAGATTACAAATACGAGCCACTGTGCCTGGCCTGGATTGTTTCCACATCTGTTTTCCAGCTGAGGTCGCATCCTTTTCAGAGTGGCCTCCCCCGAAACCAAACAAGGCAGTGTTACAAGGGCCTAGTCCTTTCCTCCCAAAGCTGGACCCCTCTTTGCTCTGGAGAGCACTCCCTGCCTACTCTGGCTTCTGCCCCCTTCTCCTCACAAGTCCTATTCTCCTAACTCTATCATGGAGACTCCAAGTTTCCAAGAGAGGTCCAAGGAAATGGTTGAGGCCTGGATCACTCCACTACCTGTTGGCAATGAGGGCCATGCCCCAGGAGCTAAGTGAGCGTGGGCAGCCCCAGCACGTGTTGGTGGCCCCATTGTTAGCCATTTCACCAGTGCTGGTGTGGGAGAACGTGCCAGAGGAGGGGAATGAACTGGCCTGTGCGATAAGTCAGGCATTTGAAAGGTACGCAGGGAAGGAAAAAAAACATAATGTCTGGATAATATACCATATACAATATATGAATAGATATAATATATATGAATTAGATCAATAGATACATGAAAATGAATAACTGCATTGGTGACATACGACACATAATGGAAAGCTGAGAGCAGTTAACAAACAATTGAAAATGAAATGTGAGAGCAAGAGGGTTTTTTTGGCAGCTTACAATGAATCTTCGTCTTATGTAGTAAGGAAGAAAAAGAACTGAAGATGAAGCCTAGGATTGAATAGACAGAGTGGTTGAACTCCAAAGATGGTTGGATGTTCAACCAAGGAAAAAAATGGGACCTTGACCCATGGGATGTGTCCCCCGGGTGGGTATCCCTGAAGTTCTGAGGGGTCCCCTGGGTGGGTATCCCTGAAGGTTGTGATGTGTCCCCTGGGTGGGTATCCCTGAAGGTTCTGATGGGTCCCCAGGTGTGTATCCCTGAAGATTCTGATGGATCCCCTGGGTGAGTATCCCTGAAGGCTCTGATGGAACCCCTGAAGGGTATCCCTAAAGGTTCTGATGTGTTCCTGGGTGGGCCTCCCTGAAGGTTGTGATGTGTCCCCGAGTGGGTATCCCTGAAGGTTATGATGGGTCCCCTGGGTGGGTATCCCTGGAGGTTGTGATGTGCCCACTGGGTGGGTAACTCTGAAGATTCTGAAACCCAGGCCTGAACTTCTCTGGCCTTTGGAGCCTGAAGAGTGCCTGCCATCTACTTCAAAAGCTCTCCCTTCCACCCCCATGTGGGAAGATGATGCAGAGAGCTCTTTCCCCTACAAGGCAGCAGGCGTCCTCTGGCAGCTGCCTCCACCACTTTTGCTGGCTGCCAGACTTCACAACCTAGGGTAAGTTGTTGCATAATTTGGCTGGGAACATGCTGGCCTGATAAAGGAGAAAGGGACGTTCTTCCAAAGGAGCTGGAAGAGCTAGTCACCATACACCAGCAGGGGCTGGGGGAGTCCTTATGGGCCTGCAGAGACTCACAGAACTGGAGAAGGGAGTTACAGGATGCAGAATTGCACAGCCTGGTGAGGTCCCCAGGGAAGGGCACAAACTCACGGCCGTGGTGGCTCCTGGGAGCCTGGCAAAAGTGACGGCTCAGGCTGAGTGGGGCTGGAGTGTCTGAATTGCCAGGGCAGATGGTGGAGGAAAGGATGAAAGGGCTCAGAAAAGTGGGCGGGCATTCTGGAATGGATGGACTATGCTAGGCAAAAAGATCCTCTAGAGAAGTATATTCTGTAGGGAACACACCATTCACCAGGGCCATCCTTAAGCTGGGCACTGGTGGCCCTCCCCGCAGACCAGGGTTGATGCCAGGAGAGGCAGGCACAGAACCTGGTTTGCTGATGGTAATGGAGGTGACAGGGCTGGACAATAGAGACCAGGTGGCAGCGCTTCATGCTTAGAGGGCCAGAGTCATAAGACCATAACAACGGACAAGTCCAGTCTGATAATCATGGGGGCTTGACCTGTAGGAGGTTGTGGAGATGATCAGAGAACACAGAATCCCTAGTGGAAAATGAGACAGGCAGCAAAAGTGCCCTGTTGTCCATCTACAGTTCAGTTGGCCCTCAATACCCCGAGGTTCTGCATCTGTGTATTCAACCAACCGTGGATGGAAAATATTTTTAAAAACATTTTGCCTGTGCTGAACATGTGCAGACTTTTTTCCTTGCCATTATTCACTAAATAATACAGTTTAATAACCATTTACACAGCATTTATATTGTACTAGGTATTGTAAATAATCTAAGCTGGGCATGGTGGCTCATGCTTGTAATCCCAGCACTTTGAGGTGAGAGGATTACTTGAGCCCTGGAGTTTGAGACCAGCCTAAGTGACATAGCAAATCTTGTCTCTACAAAAAACAAAAATTAGCCAGGCATGGTGGCACATGCCTGTAATCCTGCTTCTTGGGAGACTGAGGCAGAAGGATAGCCTGAACCCAGGAGTGCAAGGCTGTGGTGAGTCATGATCATGCCACTGCACTCCAGCCTGGGCAGCAGAGTGAGATCCTGACTCAAAAAAAAAAAAAGTAATCTAGAGGTGATTTAAAGTATATGGGAGGATGAGCATAAGTTATGTGCAAATATTATACTATTTTATATCAGGAACTTGAAGATTTGTGGATTTTTGTGTCCACAGGGGTTCTGGAACCAACACTGCATGGGTACTGAGGGATGACTACATATGAAAATTAATAAGCAGAGGGCTGGATGTTGTCAACCAATAAAAAGTCATGACTCATCGCCCAATGTCTGGACTTCACCTGCTGACTGAACAGGAGGCTGGAACCCCAGGAGAAGCATCCTACAACACCATGTAAGTGTACTTTTTTTTTTTTGAGTTGTTGTCTCACTCTGTCGCCCAGGCTGGAGTGCTGTGTCATGCTCACAGCCACCGCAGCCTCGACCTGCTGGGCTCAGGAGATCTTTCTGCCTCAGCCTTCCAAGTAGCTGTAACTACAGGCCTGAGCCACCATGCCAGGCTAATTTTTTGATTTATTGTGGAGATGAGGTCTCACCGAGTTGCCCAGGCTGGTTTTGAACCCATAGAGTCAGTCAATCCTCTCACCTCGGTCACCCAAAGTGCTGGGATTCTAGGCGTGAGCCTAGAATATCTCAATCAGGAAGAGGGTAAGCAACAGTTTTCATGCCCAGCCTTTTTTTATTTTAGAGATGAAGTCTCGCCAAGTTGTCCAGTGTGGTCACGAACCTCTTGGCTCAGACAATCCTCTTGCCTTGGCCTCCCAAAGTGCTGGGATTACAGGCATGAGTCACCACATCTGACCTGTAAGTATGCATTTTAATAACTCCCCTAGTCTTTCACCAAAGGGATCTACATTTACTATGGCATCATATCCTGGTAAAAGGATAACACTCAGAAATTTCAAGGATTGTTGGACACAAGGCATGAGTTGATGTTGCTATCTAGAGACTTGAAGTGTTACCATGGTGTCCCTGTTAGAGCAGGTCACACAGCGTCCCGGCCAAAGACCTGGCTTCCAGTGGGTTTGTTATGTCCATATGGAGGTGTGTGTAATTGAGTCTGACGTACTTTTTAGTTGCCGTCACCTCCATGTTGAAACCTTGGCCTGTGGAGTAAGAGCTATTGTAGTGGTGAAAGTCAAATGTAATCTTCTAAAACTGTCATTCACCTACAGTCAGAATTAAAGACAGTAAAAAACAGTAAACAAAACCGTATCTATCACATCCTGAGGGGAAAGGTGGAAATGAATGCCATGCTTAAGAATCTGAAGTCTGTAGGGATGCTGGTCCCCATCACATTTCCACTCAATCAACAGTCTGGCCCCTGCAGGAACTGGTTGGGTTCTAGAGAATGTATTTAGCCTGCTGCAGATGCAAGCAAGTGGCAACCCCAATCACAACTTCCTGGCTAGATGTGGTAGATTTGCTGTAGCAAATTCATAAAGTCTTGGGTACAATGGGGGATGCAGCCGTCAATTGAGCAAACAGGTTCTTGAATATCTCAATTAGGAAGAGGGTAAGCAACAGTTTGCATTCACATGGAATGGACAATAATACTCATGTACAGTTTCACCCCATGTCTGTTAATTCATTCTCCTTTTGTCATAATATAGTCTGAAGAGATCCAGACAATCTGGATACTCAACAAAACATCACATTGAACCGTAACAGTGATATTATTATGCTGATCAAGCCAGATGAGCAAGAGGTGGCTAGCATGCTGGAGGTCTTGTTGAAATCTATATGCTCCATTGGGTGAAAGAATAAACTCTAGAAATTTAGGGGCCTGCCACTTCAGTAAAATTTGGGGGACCCAGTGGTCAAGGATGGGCCATGACATTCCCTCCAAAGTAAAAGACAACTGACTGCATCTTGCACTCCATACCACAAAAAAGGATGCACAATGCCCAGTGGACTACTTGGGTCTGGAGACATATTCCACCCCTGCGACACACTATTCTGATTCGTAACTGATCAACACAAAACGATGCCAGGCTTGAGGGTGACCAAGAGCAGGAAACAGCTTTGCAGTAGATGCAGGCTACAGCACAAGTATCCCCACCACTTGGGCCACATGACCTGGCAGACCTCACAGTGTTGGAGATATTAGTGGTGGTCAGAGATGTCATGTGAGGCCCTTGTAAACCCGACTGGGAGAATAAGGCTATGGCATCTGCAATGGAAACCACTCTTGGTGCACTACAGGGCCCATGTAGAAAGGGGAAGCTTGCCCATGGCATGCCAATTGATCATGGGTCATGAGATGAAGAGAGTCCTCCCAAAATTCATGCCCATTCAGAACTTGCGAATGTGATCTTATTTGGAAATTGAGTCTTTGCTGGCCTCTGGTTACAAGAAGCCCAAAGTGCTTGAGTGGCGGCTGTCACTTGTAGTTCATTGGGACCCTTGCTGTGTCTCCTGGTGAGAAGTGAGTCATGTTTGGGTACCAAGACCTCTAACTCTGTGGAGCCCAGAGTAGCAGGAAGCAAGAAGTATTCCCGGGGATCACTGAGAGTGATGGCAAATGGACCACTTCTGCTTTTTACCCCTTTGTTCCTAGATCCATCTATTCTTCCTACCACGGTCATGGCAACATATTGAGGTTTCTGGTTCAATGAGCATTCTGTGCCCTGGAGAATGGTGCCCATCCTCCTAGGATGTTGCCTCCAAGCTAGCACTTCTGTGTCTTCAGCAAGTCATTCCAATGCGCTAGCATGCTGGCGGCTTCTGATGGTGTGTCAGGTGGTACCAATGGTGAATCTCGTGATCCTGGTCTTACTTCCTTTACTGTACAGGGAATTCCCTTTAGTGAGTATATTTTCTGTATTCTTGATGCTCTGGCGTTTGGGGCCTTGATCCTGGAGAGACTGCCCCCTCCAGGGCTAGCTAATGCCTTGAAATAGCAAACAACTGCAAGTACATTTTTGATGTGCAAAACAACCAATCTGGAGTGCCCACCCCCAACTAGCTCCTTTTCAAACTCTCACACACTGACCCAATACTCCCCCTTCCCTAAATCACCTCAGGGCTGGGTACTGAGCAACTAGAGATCACAGCTTATAGCCTGGAGCCCACTGAAATGATTCTACCCGTCTACCCCTAGGCCTATCCAGCATACCTACCCTGGCTTGACCATCACCCTACATGAGAATCCTAAGACAGACTCTGGCCCAGGCTCTGCCCTCATACCTCTTTTCCCTACTGGCCAACCCTGGTCCTTCCCCATGTGGCTCTGCATGATATGCCGTGCCTCTTGTTTCTAGGGATCTGTGAGTATAAACTTCTTTCTTCATGACAATCATTTCCATGTCTGTGTGTCTGAGCATATCTGATTAAAACAAATCCAAGGTACATTTGCATAACATGCTATATGGAATGGGATTCCATGCCTGTGAATCAAGCATTCCATAAACCTTTGGATAGCAGTGCTGGCTAAGACGGTACAGAGTATGGTGAGCCGACAGCCTCAGCATCCGGGTTGGTTTTCAAGGTCAGATGCAGCTTTTGAGCTGAGGTCATATTCTTCTGGGGGTGACTCCAGCCAGTGACTGAGCATGGTGGTGTATAAGTGCCTGGCTGTTTCTGCCCTATGAGGGACTCTTCTAACAGAAATCTTGGCCATCTTTGTTCCAGAGCTTCCTTTGGGGTGGCAGAGCTTGGTCATGTCTGTGTGTGGTCTGATGTCTCCACGACCCCATCCATCTTCTTTCCCTTCCCTTTCCCAGGCATTCCTCCCTGATGGGCCTCTGGTATTACTGACTCTGTCTTAGCCTCTGCTTCTTGGAGAACTCCACTGGCACAGTCCACACGGCCTGCTCCTCTCTGATCTCTGAGGGCGCCTGTCTTGACAGCAGGTGCTGCCTATGTGCTTGTGGTCTGAACAACTGGCCAGCAGCTGCTGATGCATCCGGGATACAGCATGTGTTCTCTAGAGCATGGGGTCTGTGGGCCACTGAGTAAGAAATAGTTAAATAAGAGCCAAGCAGGCACCAGCAACCAGAGGGTTGGTTTGTGAATCTGTGATTCTCAGGGACAAACTTTTGACTTGAGGACTTTGGCAGCCAGGTGTGGCCTTTACAGTGTGAACTCTATCTGGGCCTGGCTCCTTCTGTGAGAGCCCGCTGAGGAAAGAGAAACTTCCAGATTAGGTTCCAGAGACCAGGACAGCAAGTGGTCACAAAGCCTAACACCTCCAAAAGTGGAGCTGCATTCGGGAGAGCAGCTAGTGCCCTGGGAGGTCAACAGGAGGGGGCTATGTTCCAAGGATTCGGGGTGGGGCGGGGGAGGCAGAAGGGCTCTGTCTCGTTCACTCTGCAGTGAGGACAAGGAGGGACTGTTTCATCAGTGGTCTCCGTGGTCATACAGAGGGCTCCAGGAGAGAGGACAGAGCAAGGAACCGAACTACCTCCTTCAGCCTCCCCAGGAAAAGCACAGATTCTCCATTTCCTGGTGAGATGAATGGAGAGTCACCACCAATAACCCGCACCCCGCCTGTTCATTGTAATTTGTGTCACTTGTTCTCTTGGGAGGAATCATGTGAAACCGCCCTTTTTGTAGGTTGAAAACAGTGAAATGTTGACAATTTTATGTATACTTAGTATATAAGTCGAACTTAAATTAGTGTATGTATTTCCAGTTTAGGGTATCTATTTATGGACCTTTCCTGTAGACACTGTTCCTGGAGCGCCTCCTACAGGCCAGTCAACAAACAGCACTTAACATGCGTCTGATTCTATTCTCACAGCAATCCAGAGTGTGTGCAAGAATCCCTGGTTTAAGGATGAAGAAAGAGAGGCACAGAGAGGTTAAGTAGCGTGCCTAGGGTCACACAGTTACTGAGTGACAGAGGTGGGATGTAGACCTAAATCTGTGTGAACCATGAACTCATGTCCATGACCCCCTCACAGACTGCTCTCCCAAAGTCGTCTATGCAGCCTCCTGGGGCTGGAGAAGGGGTGGGCACTGACATTTGAGCTAGAGAACCTATTCAGAGCACTCCAGACCAAGTGGTCTCTGCCTGACCATCAGGGTCAGATGCAGGCTTGGGATGAGGTCTAAATCTTATATAATTTGTAGGACTCGCTTTAGGAAAAAGAGAGAAAAAAGCATATGCAAAAGCATTTATCTATGCAAACATTTTGCTAAGACCACTCCCTAGTTTTACAAGGGGCTTGTGCAAGAGAGTGGTTCTGAAGCTTAAGCTTCATTATCGAGGTTCTGATACTCAGAGAGTTCAAGGTCTGCTGGTGTGTGTGTGTGTGTGTGTGTGTGTGTAAAAACCTTAACTCCTTGTTGACCTTGACTGAGGACACCGCCGCTTCCTCTTGTGGCCACCAGGGGGAGGCGCTTCCCCCACAACTGCTTGCAGAGCTGCCTCACCCCACGCACCCCTTCCCTGGCACCCACGGTGGAGGTGAGTGCCAAGGAGAGAGGAGTGGTTGCTGGTGAGGCCTCATCT
Organism: Tarsius wallacei; assembly: GCA_963574415.1. Classification (NCBI taxonomy): domain Eukaryota; kingdom Metazoa; phylum Chordata; class Mammalia; order Primates; family Tarsiidae; genus Tarsius; species Tarsius wallacei. The sequence goes on from CAUYQG010268767.1 coordinate 33,816, forward strand.
GTTTCCTGTGGCCTCCTCTTTCCAAGCTTAACTCAGGGGAAGGAAGGTACAACAGCTGGAGGGAGCACAGGAATTCTACTGGCATGGCTTCGAGGAGGAGACTTGGGAACCACTGACCTTATAGAAAATTCCAAAGTGAAAAGTAGTTAAATGTTTAAACTACAAACAAAAGTTAATTTATACTTAATTCAAATTTAAGAATAGGGAGCATTGGCTGGGTGTGGTGGCTCAACCCTGTATTCCCAGCACTTTGGGAGGCTGAGGCAAGAGGGTTGCCTGAGCCCACGGGTTCGAGACCAGCCTGGACAAATGGTGAGATCTCGTCTCTACAATAAATCAAAAAGTCAGCGGGGCGTGGTAAAGCACTCACTTTTTTCCAGCTACTTGGACAGCTGAGGCTGAAAGATCACTGGAGCCCAGCAGGTCGAGGCTGCGTTGGCCGTGAGGGTGCCACTGCATTCCAGCCTGGGCAATGGAGTGATATTCCAACTAAAAAACAAACAAAAAAAAATCAAAAACAAACAAAAAAAAAAAAACAAGAAAAGGGAGCATTAATCTCTCGTGTAGGTGCATCTGGGTTCTGCGTTGTAGGTTTGGAGAGGAAGACTGCCAAGCCTTGGGAGGGCCATGTGTGGTCTCACATTTCATTTTTTCTCACAGCTGGGGGCTCCTGGAACCCAGCACTGGTCTTTGTCCATGTGATGCCCCTTGACCTAGCACACCTAGGATCTCAATAAGAATTGCAGAATGCATAAGAGAACAGAGAAAGAAGAGGACAGAAAATGGGAGGGAAGGAAATGATGAGATAGAGAAGGACGACAGAGACTGATTATAGTTTATTCAAAAGAATTCGGAGGGCCTGTTCTTTGTGGGACTTTAGAAATAAAGAAGTCAGTTGGTGTTCTCTCAGGTAAATCACTCTCTTGTGAAAATGAAAGATATGTGAGTCACTGCGGTGTTGGGCAAAGCATAAAGGCCTTTCTGGAGGGAGGCCCAGCCGCCTCGCCACTTGAGGCCTCCCTCTGATGAGACACACTCATGCAGGGTCTCCTAGCATCAAGCATGTCTGGTAAAAATATTGGGAACCCTACTAGACTCGTGTTTCTTTGTAGGAGACATGTTAGTGTTTGTATCTCTGAGGTATTTGACAATCTGTGTATCCCCAGCATGTTGAGCTTTCATGATGGTTATGTAGGATTGCCTTGGTGGAATTATGTTTCACTGTTCTGGGATCTTCAATGAAAGTCACATGTTCTTCAGTCCTAGAAAGTTCTTTTGTTTTGTAATTAGAAAATTCTCCCTCCTCCATGTTTCTGTTCGCAGTTTCTAGGATTACTATGAGTTCGGCGTTGGAGTCTTGAATGGATCCTCTATAACTTTTATCTTTTATATTTTCTGTTCTGCTGGTTTTTTAACCTATTTTCTGTTCTACCGATCCTTCTACTGAAATTATTTCTCAGTGACTATATTTTTAATTTCTAAGAGCTCTATCTTAGTTCCTAAATGTTCTTATTTTAGGGTATGCTGTTCTTTTTTTTTTGTAGTAGTTTCTCAAATTTATTTAAAAATATATTATGCATATTTTAAAGTTTTTTCTTGTTCCCTGAGTTATCCTTGTTTTCTCTAAGGTCATCTTTCCTGTTCTATTTTTTCTCTCAGCTTTTAATTTAAAGAATGCTCAAACTCACATATAAGTTGAAAGAATAGTGCAATGAATACTCACATATCTTTTTCCTAACCATTATTAATTAATATTTTGCCACTTTCTTTCTTTCTGATTTTTCTGCTGAATCATTTGAAAGCAACTGCAGACACCATGACATTGTACTCCTCAATTAATGACATTCTCCTTTATAACCACAACATCATTACCACACCCCAAACACTTAACATTAATTGAGTAATACCTTCTAATATGCAGTTCAAATTTAAATTCCCCATTTGTACCCACACTTACGTTAATAGCATTTTATTGAATCCAAGATCCAATCAAGAGTCATATTATTAGTTATTACGTTTCCTTAATTTCTTTTAACCTAGGACAGTCCCGCCTTCCCTGCCTCTTTTCAGTATTTCAGTGGTTTTCATGACACTGTGTTTTTTAAGAACTCAGGAAGTTTTATACTCTGAACTTATCTGATTGTGTTAAACAGGCTGAACGTTTTTCTCAAGTGCACTCCCTAGGTAATTTTGTGTACCTAAGATCACATGGCATCAGGAAGCAGGTGCTTCCTCATGACGAAATTCAGCTGGCACACTCTCAGCAGTGACCTCATGAGTAATGCTGTGTCCTTTTCAGGACTGCATACCCAGAGATCCATATGTCCACCTGCCCTTCACTGATGACGTCAGTCTTGATTACTCAGTCAAGATGTTGTCTGCTTTATCCACTTATTTTTCCCTTGCAACTAATAAGTCATCTTTTGAGGAAAAACTTAAGACTATGTAAATATTCTGCTCTTGATCAAGCTTTCTCACAGATTTAACACCCATTTTCCTGAACCAGGCATTACCTTGCTGGTTGTAAAATGGCAATTTTCAAATTTGACCACTCCCTCCACATTTATCAGCACTTTTTTGCTCTTAGATGTTCTAGGTTCATCTTTTTGGGGGGAAGGGGAGGGAATTTAATTTTTTATTTTAAAGATGTGGCGTACAGTTCAGGGCTAGGTATACAAATGTTCATTATGCAGGTACCCTTGCTGATGAGGTGTCTCCCCGCTTCCCTGGCAGTTTCCCACTATTGCCAATCCCACCCGCCCCCTGGCAGTTTCCCGCTACTGGCAATCCCTTTCTTATAGTATTATGATAATTGTTCAAGGTCCACTTATGAGTGAGAACATGTGGCACTCAGTTCTTTGTTTCTGTGATAGGTCACTCAGTATTATAGACTCTAAGTCCATCCAAGTTGCTGCGAAGTTCATAATTTTGTCCTTTTTTATGGCTACATAATATTCCATCATGTGCATGTACCGCATTTTAAAAATCCAATCTTCTTTTGATGGACAGCATGGTTGGTTCCATGTTTTTACTATTGTGAATAATGCTGCATTAAACATACGTGTGCAGGTATCTTTTTCATAGAGTGATTTGAGTTCTTCCAGGTATATTCCCAGTAGGGGGATTGTGGGGTTGTATGGAAGGTCGATTTTTAGATCTTTTTGGAATCACCAAACTGTTTTCCACAGAGGCTGTACTAGTTTACACTCCCACCACCAGTGTAGAAGTATTCCCTTTTCCCTGCATCCCCTCCAGCATATGTAGTTTTTTGAGTTATTGATGATGGTCATCCTGACTGGAGTTAGGTGGTCTCTCAGTATGGTTTTAATTTGCATTTCTTTGATGACTTGTGAGACTGAGCATTTTTCTGTGTATCTGTTGGCTGCTTGTATGTCTTCTGAGAAGTGTCTATTCATATCTTTTGCCCACTTTGTAATGTGTTTGTTTGTTTTTTTATTTTTGGTATATTTGAGTTCCTTGTAGATCCTAGATGTTAGGCCTTTGTCAAACATACAGTTGGCAAATATATTTTCCCAATCTGTGGGCTGTCTCCCCGCTCTCTTGATGGTTTCTTTAACTTTGCGGAAGCTTGTCAGTTTGATGAGGTCCCACTTGTTTATCTCATCTGTTATGGCGTGGGCACTTGGGGTTTTGATCAGGAATTGGTTGCCAGTGCCAATTTCCATAAGGGTATCTCCTGCATTTTCTGAGGTTCTTGTAGTTTTAGGTTTTACATTCAGGTCTTTGATCCATTTAAAGATGACTTTTGTGTATGTGATAGGTAGGAATCTTGCTTTAATCTTTTGCATGTGGTCAGCCAGTTTTCCCAGCACCATTTACTGAATAGGCTCTCCTCTCCCCAGTGGTTGATGGTGGAGGCTTTGTCAAAGATGAGTTGGTTGAGAAATTGAGGTTTTGCTTCCGGGATCTCTATCCTGTTCCATTGTTCTATATGCCTGTTTTGTACCAATATCAGGTTGTTTTGTTTATTGTAGTCTTATAATAAAGTTTAAAGACTGGGAGTGTGATAGCTCCCATTCTGGTTTTTGTTGTTGTTGTTTTTTTTTTGCTGAGGATTGTTTTGGCTATTTGTGGTCATTTATGTTTCCATATGAATTCCTGTATTGTTGTTTCCAGGTCTGAGAAAAATGCTGCTGGTAATTTAATGGGTATTGCATTAAATCTATAGATTGCCTTGGGTAGGATGGACATCTTAACAATGTTGATTCTTCCAATCCATGACATGGAATATTTTTCCATTTGTTTGTGTCATCTTTGATTTCTTTGAGCAGTGTTTTGTAGTTTTCGTTGTAAAGGTCTTTCACTTCTCTGGTTAGGAAGATGCCAAGGTATTTTTTGTGGCTATTGTGAATGGGATTGTGCTTTTTATTTGGATTTATGTTTGTTTAATGTTGGTGTACAGGAATGCAACTGTCTTTTGCACATTTAGTTTATACCTGGGACTTTGCCAAAGTCCTTTATCAGTGCAGGGAGGATTTTGACAGACTCTCTTGTGTTCTTGAGGTATAGAATCATGTTGTCTGCAAAGAGAGATAGCTTAACTTCCTCTTTTTCTATTTGGATACTTCTGATTTCCTACTCTTGTCTGATTGCTCTAGCTAGGACTTCCAATACTATGTTGAACAGGAGGGGTGAGAGTGGACATCCTTGTCTTGTTCTGGTTTTCAGGGGAAATGGTTCCAATTTCTGTCTGTTTAGCAGTATGTTGACTGTGGGTTTCTTGTAGATGGCTCTTACTATTTTGAGGTATGTTCCACCTATGCCTAGGTTTTGAGGGTTTTTATCAAGAAGGGATGTGGATTTTATTGAAAGCTTTTTCCATAATCATATAGGGTTTTTTTGTTTTTGTTTTTTTTTACATATGTTGATGCATTTAATTATGTTTATGGTCTTGTGGATGTTGAACTAGTCCTGCATCCCAGGGATGAAGCCTACTTGGTCATGGTGGATGATTTTTGAGATGCGTTGTTGGATCTGGTTTGCTAGAATCTTTTTGAGAATTTTAGTATCTATGTTCATCAAGGATATTGGCCTGTCGTTCTCTTTCTTTGATGGATATTTAGCCAGTTTGTGTATCAATGTGATGTTACTTTCATAAAATGATTTGGGGAGAGTTCCATCTTTCTCGATTGCCTGCAATACATTCAATAGGATTGGTATCAGCTCCTCCTTGTATGTTTTGTGGAATTCTGCTGGAAAGTCACCTGGTCCAAGGCTTTTTTTTTTGTAGGCTGTTTTCTTACAACATAGTTGATTTCCTGGGTTGTTATTGGTCTATTTAGGGTCTCGGTTTCTTCTTATTTCAACCTGGGGAAGTTGTGCAATGTCAAAAAGTCCTCCATTTCCTTTAGGTTTTCATGTTTGTTTTCATACAAGTGTACACAGCAATCTCTGATAATCTTTTGTATTTCTTCAGGGTCAGTTGTTACTTGATCTTTTGCATTTCTGATTGTGTTTACTTGGGATTTTTCTCTCTTTTCCTTGGTCAGTCTAGCTAGGGGTCCATCGATCTTTTTTATTCTTTCAAAGAACCAACTTCCTGTTTTGTTGATTTTTTTGTATTATGTTTTTGTCTTTTATGTCCCAAATTTGAGCTTTTATTTTGGTGATCTGGATTCATCTGCTGAAGTTAGGATTTTGGTGGTCTTGCTTTTCTAGCTTCCTTCAGTGATTTGTTAGGCTGTTAACTTGTGGTCTTTCATTTTCTTCATGTGTGTTAGTGGAGATATGAATTCCCCTCTTAGTATAGCTTTCATGGCATACCAGAAGTTTTGGTAAGATGTATCTTCATTTTCATTTGTTTCCAGGTATCTTTCTATTTCTGTTTTGATTTCCGTGTTGACCCAGGAGTTGTTTAGTATCATGGTGTTTAGTGTCTATGTCTTTGTGGGTTTTGGGAGAACTTTGTTGGTGTTGATATTTATTTTTATTCCACTGTGGTCTGATAAGGTGCACAGCAGAATTTCAATCTTATGGAATTTGTTTATGCTTGATTTATGACCAAGAATGTGGTTGATTTTAGAGTACATTCCATGTGGTGATGAGTAGAATGTATATTCCATGATTGTTGGGTGGAGTGTTCTGTAGGTATCTATTAAGTCCTTTTGGTCAAGTGTCATGTTGAGGCTCCGGATCTCCTTGTTGATTTTTTTGTCTTGATGATCTGTCTAGAGTTGCCAGTGGCATATTTAAGTCCCCAGCTATGACAGCATTAGAGTCAATAGCTTTTTTTAGTTTACCTAAAAGCTGCTTTATGA